>PVKH010008992.1:0-19110 GCA_004027955.1 Chaetophractus vellerosus
CTCTTAGCTCTAGGTCCGTCACTTAGTGCTACCAGCACTGTCTCTCGTTTCAGTTGGGCAGCACCCTCCACACCAGTATGGTCAGTCTAGGTTTTCTGCCCCTGGCTCTATGGTTCACCTGCTGTTAAGGGTTTGGCCAAGGATTTTTTTGAGGACAGGTAGTCTAGGGCTGACCCTTCCAGGTCCTGTATACAAAGATGTGAAAAAAATTAATGAACCACGCAACAGTATGTCCTTGAGGGATATTCTAGAGGTGTCACATGAGATACATGCCAAAGATGCAGTAAAAAAAATAATTAAAAAAAAACCACATATCCTTGGTAGCATATATCCATGTAGGATGTAAGCTCCAGAAATTTTGTATGGGGGAATTGAATGGAAGAATGGGTAGGGTTTGACTATGTGGAAAGAAGATAAAACTGCGTCCCATGGAGGTAAAAGGGCATCAAGATAGGAAATATTGAGGTTTGTTCAAGGACTAGTGTATTTGAAGTAGAGCAGAGTATTTGTTTACGGGTGTAATAAAAAAATAAGTTGGGCAAATTAGGAGAGCACTGAAGTCCTTATTACAGAGGATAGATTTGATTCTAGAGGGAAATTTAGAGAAAACTTGGTTTTAAGATATTTCCTTCTTAAAATACATGGGGACAAGTTTGGGTATTGGGGATGTTTGAAGGTGGGTGGTGGGTGGTCCAGAGTTGGAAAAAAGAGGTAAAGTGATGTCACATATTCTACTTCTAAGACTCCATCCTAAGGAAATTATTTTAAAAAAACAAACAAAAAACCAAAGATATTCATGGCAGCACTATAAATAACGTGGAAAAAATTATTTAAATAACTAGCTTGGGATTTAATAAATTCTATTTCTAGTTAGAATTCTACATGTTGTACCATGTATTTCTAGATGTTGTGCCACTCAAAAGAATGTTTCCCCACAAATATTTAGTGATGGGTGGCTGGGAGCTGCTCATAAAATATTAAATATAAAGTTATGTTTATATAACTGGTATTGCCTGAAACAAACATGACATATCTCTTTAAAAACTTTGTAATTCAATCTTCACTTCTTAAAAAGAGGTTAGCATTGTTTATATTATAACAAGCAAGCATTGGCGTCTGTTGTATGTACTAAGGTTAAAGCTAAGCTGCTGTAGTAGAGAGACCCCCAAAAATCAAGGGCTTAAAGAAGACAGGCATGTGTTTATTTCTCTCTCCTGTAATCATCTGGATGGTCTACTTTTGAGTATCTCCACTTCACCAGGTCATTAAGGGAACCAGGTTTCGTTTACCTAGGGACTCCACCAACCTTCAAGTTACTTTTCTTTCCCTAATGATCAAAGCTGAGTTGGTGTCATGTCCCTGTTCTAGCTAATTGGAAGGGGGAAAGAGCCACAAATGCAAGCAACTTTGTTTTTAAGGATATAAAGTGAAATTGACTCACATCACTTCTGTTCTTATTCCATTGGTTAAAATATAGTCACGTGGCCACACCTGGCCAGGACACATAGTGGAAGCAGGGTGAGCTCTGTGATTTAGAGGAAGAAGGGAAAAAGGTATACTTGGGGACAAAAGCTACCTTTCCCACATCTTGTAGAACATAATGGTCCTGCAGTGGGAACCTTTTATTGACTGCTGCCAGAAAACCAAGGGTTTGGGGGTTTTTTTTGTCCTTAGGTCAGTAATGGAAACGCACTGTGTCACCATTCTAGTTTGTTAATTGAGCAACCAGGTAATCAAGTATAATGAGAGCTTCTCACCATCAGCTACCACCCCTCACCCACCCCAGCACTGCCCTGGGGCAGGTCCCAAGACCAAGAGAGGCAGGGTCTCTGGATTTTTTCCTTCAAACTTCTCAGCTTTGTGTAAACCTTTTTTTCTCTACTTCAATAAATTTTAGGGAAACACGGAAAGCCTGAAGTCCCAAGTAATATTAAAAGTGACATAAAAAGCTTTTGCCCTCAAGCAGATTCTGCTTTCCACCCTGCAAAATTTCCACCTGAGAAAAGGAAAAATGTATATAGCAAACTACCCACAAATAATCACCTCTAAAAATTATCCTGCCACCACCTTTCTAGAACCATGTGTAAAATCAGAACCAATGTCCATCAGTCCATGGACTGTCTATTTTGAATTCTCGGAATTTTTTTTCCTTCCTTGTTCCTAGGTATTGGTCATATTTTAGAGTGTTGAAGAGGAAAGGTCAGATAATCTCTAGCTAAATGATGTGTTCTGTATGAATTTCTCTAGGAATTAAACCCCCAAAAAAAGCAGCAAGAAGAAAACACAAACGAGGAAAAGGTCACTTATCTAACTCTGTCCTTACAAAGTTCACCAGTGATTTAAAATAAAGAAGCTGGAGGCCATGGGAAAGTGTGGAGGGGCCTTCAATGCTGAAACCTAGGGCACCGGATGCATG
Source organism: Chaetophractus vellerosus (assembly GCA_004027955.1). Taxonomy (NCBI): domain Eukaryota; kingdom Metazoa; phylum Chordata; class Mammalia; order Cingulata; family Chlamyphoridae; genus Chaetophractus; species Chaetophractus vellerosus. Next base: position 2,417 of record PVKH010008992.1, read on the forward strand.
TGGAATAGTTTGGGGGGCCCTCAACAGAACTGAGAGAAAAGGGGAGGGTGGAAATTCACCCAAATCATTAGAAGAGTACATAGGTTCCACTTCTTTCTCTACGCAGCTTTCTACCCACCCATCTCTTGAGAGAATAAAACCCTCTCTATCAGTTCATTTGAAAAAACTTCTTATTCTTCATTTCTTTGCCTGACTTCCAAACATCAACATTTCAAATTTAGAAATTTGTCATTTTGTCTATAGATTTAACCCAAGTCAGCAATATTTTTTTAATTTAAGAGAACCTGTTTTAACACAGTGAAAACCTGACCCAAATCAGCATGTGGCCCAGTCTGAGCGTGTGAGCTGCCTCTCAGCAGACACTTGGGAGGGTTTCAAAATAACTAAGCAAAGGATCTCAATATTTAATTTCAGGGAAAACGTTCGCTCCATCTCCACTTTATTTTTCCTGAAGATGTAGTGTCATAGCGACTTTCCAAGATGCTATGGTTGATATCTTTATTAATGATCTTGCAGAGACAGCAAATCGCACTTAAATAAAGTTCACAGATGATGCTAAATTAAGAGTTGCTGCTAATAACAGTAAAGACATAGTAATAAATAAATCCGCAATGGTTAAAAAATACAGAGAAGGAAGAGGGGGGCGGACAGATAGGAAACATCTGAAAGTGATACAGAACATGCACATTTTAAAGGAGGTCTATTTTAGGCTAAATATAAAGACACTGCCTCATGGATGGAAGCAATCACACATCCCTTCCTCCTGATTCCTGTGGAACTGAACTTGGAGCAGCATGTCTAATTTGGGGCACTACATTCAACCTGGAGGAGTCTGAGAATAAAGAACAAAGCCGAACTGAGGATCACAAAGTGCGATGCAAATAAAAAGGTTAATGGGGATAAATATTTATAATTTCAAGACTAAAGAAAAGTCTGCAATTATTTGAAAGGTGCAAACACTACAAAGAATCGCAATTATTTAGCTTAGGAAAAGGCTTGCAACTAGAAATAATGAAGTTAAATATGGCATTACTTCAGGAATATCAGGAAAGTTTTCCCAGCCACGAAAACTATTAGATCACAGCAGTAGGTACAAACATTATTCTTCCAGAACTTTCCTTTCTGGAGGGAAGTGTAGTAAACTGAAGGATTGTAAGGTAACTTAAGAGAAAGCATTAGCCCACCATGAGCAAAGGGCCAGAGAAGGCAGAGACCTTGGGTTCAGCTGAACCAAAGCTCCCAAGGAACTTGAGTGTATTGTTGTGCGCCCAGGCTTGCAAAGCCAAGGGGATGTATTGCAAGAAAGGAGGAACAATTATTTCTAGAACTCCTCCTTCCAGTCTTGGAAAAGAGAAGCAGAGAAGACTTCATTCATATATTATGGGATCTTATGAATTTTGTCCCTTCAAAAGATGTCTACTCCTAAACCTGGTTTTGTGACTGTGACCTCATTGGGAAGTAGGATCTTTGAAGATGTTACAATGCGGCTAAACTGGATTAGGGTGGGCCCTGATCCAATAGGACTGAAGTCCTTATTAGAAAGGGAAATTTGGACACACAGAGGGAAGACGTCCATGTGATAGAAGATTAAATTGAGTTATTTCACAAGCAAAGAAGCCAGGGCTGGAAAACCACGGCCAGAACCATACAGACTTCAGAAGAGGCAAAGTGCCCTGCTGACACCTTGATTTTCAACTTCTGGCCTCCAGAACTGAAGGCAATAAATTGCTGCTTAAAGGTATCCAGTTTGTGGTGCTTTGTTACTAAGACATGGAAAATGCTTAGAAGAGATCTGACCCATATTCATGGAGTCCACTAAGAATTAATTCTTCTGTGATGGAAAACAGCTTATTAGGGATAGACAAATCTCTGAATTTTGGCACATTCTGATAACAGTGCTCTTACAGTTGCGGTTACAGTTGTGATATACTCTAAGGTCTGAATTTCTCCTCCTATCTCTTCAGGTAGTTTTGCAAAGATTCTTAACCTTTTTTTGTTCCATGGACCCCTTTACCAGTCAGGTGAAAACCACTGACCCCTTCTCAGAATGTAGCAGCAGATAGTTTTATGACACTCAACATTGGAGGTCAGAGAAAATAAAGATAATAAGTTGATTTTTTTTCAATTCAAGCTCACAGACCCCCCAAAATCTTTCCGTGGACCCCTGGTTTAAAGAATCACATGATAGAGCAGCACAGCATTGCTAAGGAAGAGATTGAACTCAAGCCCCACCTCCGCCACATAGCAGCTTTGATATCTTAAGTTACTCAACCTCTTGAGTTTGTTCTTCCACCTGTAAAAATGGTATAATATCTAAAGATCGCCATTTATCTATACCACCTGAGATCCAGGGACCTTCCTTATCACCTAAACAAATTAGAGTTCCATTAGCAAGGGAGGAGGTGGGAAAGGGATGGCATATCAGGCAAAGTTCTTGATTTTGTGCAATGAAAGCCAACTCTTGTGATGAAACAGAAAAGGAGTTGTGATGCTTGGCATTGTGTGTCTTCATGGCTAGGCTCTGGTACCCAGTTACTCAATCAAATACTAATCTAGGTATTGCTGTGAAGGTGTTTTGTGGATGTAGTTAACACCTACTTGGGGGGGGTGGCATATGAATACTCCTGGAATCTCTGTGTAACATTTATGTAATCAATGTATCCTAAAAATGTATATAGATATATAAAAAATAAATTTAAAAATCTTAAAAAAGATGAAAAAATAAATTTAAAAATTTTTTTAAAAATCTACAATCAGCTGACTTTAAGTAAAGATTATTTTTGATATTGTGGGTGGATCTCAGCCTGTTAAAAGGCCTTAAAAGCCAACTGAAGTTTCCCTAAGAACTTCTGCCTCAATACTTCAGCATCAACCCCTACCCGAGAGTTTAACAGCCTGCCAAATTGCCTTATAGATTTCAAACTTGCCAGCCACCACAATAGCATGAGCCAATTCCTTGAATTAAATCTTTTGATATATATAGAAAGAGATATTGAGAAGTATATTGAGATATATATGTGTCTCCAACGGAGAGTGTATATATATCCTCCTGGTCTGTTTCTCTGGAGAACCATGACTGATGCAGGGTTTGGTTAAGGAATATTGGATGAAGAAATGGAAGCAAGGCTAAGCCTCTGGGAGCAATGCTGTTTTTGACCTCACCACAAACACCATTGGTCTGCCATGAAGATGATCACCGTTGCTGTCAACAAAGTCCCCTGCAGGCTTGAGATGCTGCCAGGAGCTCAAGTTGATTGCAAGCATAGCTGCTGTTAGCACTCATGCCACTTTTGTGCCCCAAATTTGACCTTCTTGCTCTGCCAATAATGACAACAAAATACCTAGCCATCACCTTCCCCTGCCAGTGGATTCCACTCATAGCCTGCTTCCTGATGCTGTTCTATTCCAAATTAAAGTCTCGTGTGTCTGATTGGCAGGATCTATGTTATTACCTGTGTCCTAACAGTAAGGGAAGCTGGGAAAGGAGGTGTTGTGACTTCTACATCTGTGAGGCAGGATTCATAAAGATGAATATTCTCCAAACATAAGTGTTTCAAGAGAGGTTGGTAACCCTAAAACATGACAAATGTCCATTAGAGGACTTGGCTCCCCAACACTAAAATACACATTTTTTCCCATTCTTAAAGTCAAACAGCAACAGACAGCAATGACAACACAAAATACTCCCACCTAATATATCCCTCTTATGAGCCATCTGCCAAGAGGGAAACAACCCAAAGTCTCATCTGCCACTGCCTCCAGCTCCAAATCCAAGAGCTGAGATCTGTTCATACTCTATGCCTGTCACAATTCTGGCTGGACTGTGGTTAAGCTATGGACTATTTTGTAAACTTTATTCATTCTATACAAAATATTAAGAACAGGAAAAAGGAAAATAGTCAAAATGCATGAACATATGCATGAAGCAACTAGGAAGAAAGAGTGGGTGCCAACCTAAATCCTACAACTGTCACAAGGCTATAGTATTTATTTCCTTCCTCCTCTACTCATTCTATATTCCCTTTGTCATCAGCCAGCACCTCAGCTGGTCAGAGTTTTTTACCAGGTAAGATAAACCACATTTTATTCCCCAGATATAAACACTTGGCAGTCTTGTCTGAAGAGGGTTGCTGTAGTTCTTATCTTTTATCACTGAATAAGGAAAAACTAGGAATCATAGAATCCCCTGGATTCCATGTAGAATCCTTTCTGTCTCCATTTTATGGAAGTGACCCAATTTTCCACTAATAGGAATCACCTCATTTAATGCAAAATCCTTTGTTTTTAATTGTTTTCCAGAAGAGGAATGCTGAACGGCCAAGGGACAATCTCAACATCCAACATTACTTTGTCTCTTGACAGAAATATTTCTCTTGATTACCAACACCTTTAAACCAGGAGATTCCAAAGATGTGTGGTTAGAAAACAAAGGCTATTGGAGCCATTTGGCTATTATACTTCCACCCCTTGGTTCCAGGATCCCTGAGTCTGGCTATGAAAGAAACAGCACCAGATATTGAACACTGGTTCAGCTCACACCCCATCTTGTAGAAATGCACCCAGGCTGCACAAGGAGTTGTTACTCAGCTAGAGTTGTAACCGAGTCTTTGATGGACCCTTCCACTGTACTATCAGGCCAGATGCTCCTGGAAGGTAGAGTTCAGAGTAGAATCAGAAGATTCCATTTCACGAGCACTTTGGCTCATGTCTTTCACTTTGAAATCAATCACTTACTCCATGAATGCAGGCCCCAGCTGAGACCTTTCCAAACAGTTCAGTGGTGAAAGGACTCCTCAGCATCACAAGGCATTCCATTCCACCAACAGTGTTCTGATGGGCCAAGAGTAGAGCAGCCTCCTAACATCTCTCATTCTCTTTTAGCCCTTTTCTGTCATTCTTTTCTCTCCCTCTCTTCCTTTCCCCTCCTGCTATTGTTTCTTTCCCTTCTCTACCTTGCACTTCATTTCTGTAGTTTCAACCATCTAGTACCTTATCCAAATGGGGAGAAGCCAGATCCTTATTAAATTTCCCAGGGTGGTACTTATCCCACTCAACCTGGCATACTGTGTTATAGAAAACAGGCATGAAGGAAAAAAGAACTTGAGTATTACAGTAAATTATTCTTCCTAGCACCTCTCGTTTGTCTTTATTTTGAAAGTTCAAGCTTTGATTCTTCTACTGCAAAGTGTTTGCAAATTCCCCCATACAATCGTTACAGATTCTCAGTTTCAACTTCTTTCTCTATCAATTTCCTTTTTACAATTAAAAAGAAACCTCCTTCACATCTATAACCTTATTAGATAATGGAGTTTGAGCATTTAAAAGGTTTAAATTTATCTGAATACCTCTGTTCAGTACTTGTTTTATGTTAAATTTAAATGTATGTTTTCAACAGTACAACCCCCATTGGGTTTTTTCTCCTGTGTTGTTTTACCATTTTTTTAACCTATGCTGACAAATTTTATTTTGTGACTGTTCTTTAGTAATAAATATATAATAAAAGTAATTGTCACTTTTGTAAGCTGACATTTTGAAAAATTTTGAAACCCAGGCTTAAATGTTCTCTATGGAGTATAGAACACCTGTTTTTACTAATAATATGGTTTTACAGAAAAGTTAAAGGATGGCTTAAAATTTAAGATTTTTTTTAATTGAGTCATAAATGAGAATGTAAAAAAAAAATTTGGTGCAAATAGCATGTGAGTAGAAAGGATCTAAAATAGAAGGAAATTTTCTACAAATAAAAAAAGGAACACACACACACACCAGCAGTGGTTCTTATCTTTTTTGGGGGGAGTCTTAGACTCCTTTGAAAACCTAAATGATGCTATGAACCTTCTCCCCAGAAAAAGAACACATTGACACATGGGTTATGGACCCCAAATTAAGACTAGGTTTCTAAGTAATAAGAATTTTTCCAGGCCAAAATGCGTTCCTCCTCCCTTTGAACCTTCATCTAAAGCCCACTTGTTCAAGTAATATTACTCCTGAAGTAGAAGGCCACTATCATCTGTGCTGTACCAAGTCCATTACAATGAGGCAGAGAAAGAATGAATAAGTGAGTGAATGAATGCCAGTAGAGATGACCGTGGGTGTGTCTATGTAAAAAATAAATTTAAAAGTGCTGTAGACCCTGGTCTGGAGAAAGTCATTCTAGGCAGAGGAGCCAGCCTGAGCCGGGGGAGATGTGGAGCATTGTCCTATATGTGGCAAATTATAAACATGAAAGGGAAGTGCAAGGGATGGGATCATTCCATGGGACAGGGTCCCTTATATTTAGTGACCACAACTTAAACTTTATCCAGTAGAAAAGGGGGAGGGATTAGAGGGTGTTGAACAGTACAGTAACTTGTCAGCTTCTATTGTTAGATTACTCTGGCTAAAACATGGAGAGTGGATTTGAGGAGGGCAAAACCAGAATGATGGAAGCAAAGACATTCTTAGGAAGTGGTTGTAGAAGTTCAGGAAAAAAGATGATAAAACTAAGCTAAGGCAGGAATAGTAGACTGAAGAGGAAGAAAAACTTGAAAAACTTTAGGAAATAAATGGCAAGTCTTCTCCTACTTTATACAATACACAAAAATTAACTCAAAATGGATCAAGAACATAAACACAAAAGCCAAACCATAAAACGCAAATGAAAATGAGATGGAAGATGGAGGAGACCCTTCATGACCTTGAATTTGGCAATGATTTCTTAGAAAGGATATTAAAAGTATGAACAACAAAAGATACAAAAGGAAATTGATGTGGCACTAGTGATTGGGCTCCCATCTACCATATAGGAGGTCCAGGGTTCAATTCCTGGGACCTCCTGGTGAAAGGTGAGCTGGTCCAAGTGGAGAGCTGGCCTGTGCAGATGTGCTGGCCCATGCGGAAAGCTAGCGCAGCAAGATGATGCAACAAAAAGAGACACAGAGGAGAGACACTAAGAGACACAGCAGATCAGGGAGCTGAGGTGGTGCAAAAGATTGAGTGCCTCTCTTACATTCTGGCACGTCCCATGATCGGTTCCTGGTGCTGCTTAAAGAGAAAACAAGCACAGAAGAATACACAGAGAGCAGAGAGCAATCGCAAAACAAGCGGGGGAGAAATGAATAAATAAATCTTTAGAAAAACATTTTAAAATTAAAAAAGGATACATAAATGAGACAATCAAAATTAACTTTTATACAAAGTACTTTATCAAGTAAATAAAAAGACAAGGATAAAATATTAAGATATCAATTCTACCCAAAGTGAGTTAGAGATTCAATGCAATCCTAATCAAAATTCTAACAGCCTTCTTTACTGGAATGGCAAAGCCAATTGTCAAGTTTATATGGAAGAGTAAGGGCCCCTGAATAGCTAAAGCTATCTTGAAAAATAATGAAGTTGGAGGACTGACACTTCCTGATCTGAAAAGTTATTACAAAGACAGTAATTAAAACAACATGATACTGGCACAAGGTCAGACATACATACCAATAGAATGAAACTGAGAGCTCTGAAATCAACCCTCACATTCATGGCCAGATGATTTGATAGGGGGACAAAGATCACTCATTTGGGAAAGAATAGTCTCTTCAACAAATGACACTGGGAAGACTGGATCTCCATTTGCGATAGAATGAAGATGGATCTCTACCTCACACTATACACAAAAGTTAACCCAAAAATCAATCAGAGACCTAAATATAAGAACCAGAATTACAAAACAAGAAAATGTAGGAAAGCATCTTCAGATCATTGACAATGATTTCTTAGACTTTTAGGCAACAATTTTCTTAGTCTTCACATCCAAAACACAAGAAACAAGAAAATATAGATAAAAGGATCTCATTAAAATTAAAACCTTTTGTTTCAAAAGACTATCATGAAACTAAAACCACCATCTAAACAATGGGAAAAAATATTTGGAAATATCTGATAAAGGTTTAATATCCAGAATATGTAAAGATATCCTTCAACCCAACAAAAAGACAAACAACCCAATTAAATGGGGAAAAGATTTAAATAGACATGTCTCCAACAAAGACAATAAAAATGGCCAGGAAGCATATGAAAGGACACTCAACATCATCATTAGCCATTAGGAAGTGACGATCAATATCACAATGAGATACCATTTCATACCCACTAGAATAGCTGCTATTAAAAAGATAATAATACAAACAAACCAAAAACAAAAGAAAAGAAAATCAAACAAACTATGATTACAAGCATTGGAGAGAATGTGGAGAAATAGGAACATTCATCCATTGCTGGTGGCAATGTAAAAGGGTGTAACCATTGTGAAAGATAGTTTGACAGTTCCTCAGAAAGTAAAGTATAGGATTACCATATGACCTGGCAATCCCACTTTTAGATATATACCCAAAAGAATTGAAAGCAAAGACTCATTATTTGCACACTGATGTTCACAGTGGGATTTTTCACAATTGTCAAAAGATGGAAGCCACCCAAATGTCCTTCAACAAATGAATGGATAAACAAATGATGGAATATACACACAATGGAATATTATTCATCCTAAAAAGGAACGAAGTTCTGATACATATGACAACAATTGTTCAATCTTGAATACATTGACTGAAGTAAGCCGGATACAAAATGTTGAATATGGCATGATCCTACTTATGAAAAATCTAGAACACACAAATTCACAGAGATAGAAAAGTAGATTAGAGTTTACCAGGGTCCAGGAGGAGAGCAAAATGGATAATTATTGCTTAGAGGGTACAGGGTTTCTGTTTGGTTTTGATAAGTGATGGAAGAACATCATCCTGAATAAGTAATACCACTGAATTGTACTCTTAAATGGTTAAAATGGGGAATTATGTTGTTACAATAATTTTTAAAAAGTCAGAAGCCAAGGGGGAAAAAATAAATAGCTGGACTTGGTAATGGAGTGGAGAGTAGAGGTGATGGAAATTTTTAAAAAAGGTGATGTACTTCACTTCCTAGGAGTACTTGCTCTTTACAGAGGACTTAGTTGTAGAATGAATAGCTTTACCATCTCAGGACCATCAGCAAAGGCCTTGGGTGGTCTTGCTATGCTAAAGGCACAGCACTGTCACATGTCTGTATGAGGGAATGTCTTTTACTTCCGCTCAGGGATTAGAGCTGGGCATTGACATAAAGCTGAAGTTTGAAAGAAAAATTATTTGAGGAGTGGGGTAAAGAAAGGGTATATCACAAAGAGGGTTATATACCTATAAATTTCCTTGTGGTCTCTTAAATCACTTCCATGCACACAAACTGAGCCCCAAAACCAGCGTGTATGACTGGAGAAAGGCAAGTGGCCAGAAAAGGCTATCAGTGCCATGCAAATTCAATCTGCTTAACCAGGATTCTTGAATTACATAGATCACACACACTCTGCCATTGAACGCCGAATGCATATTTCCTTTGATTTTAAAGGTAATCTTTCATACTGAAAAATTGTGTCTGCAAGTGCTTATACTACTAAAATTCCAGCTTATGATTCATATGCCTGATTCCACTTCACTTAATTTTGACTATTTATAGCTGATATACTTTTTGGATATTTTCTAATTCCTAGTGAATTCCTTTTTCCTTCTTCTAGTTGCTGGTGAGTGAAAGGAATGCCCAAAAGGAAAAGGAAGGGAAGCTGGTGTATAAAAAAGCAACTAATTAAACTAATGTTAATTATGGATGGTTGTGTCAGGGCCACCCACCTGCCTTCTCTCCACCAAGCAGAGAATAGGTGGCAGTGTCAAGGGATGGCTATATAGAGGGTTTCAGTTCCACTCCCAACTTCCCCTGCACACCACTCTCCCCAAATGGCCATCAGTGCTTCCCCCAAGCAACCGGTATTAAAATACAAGGAAAGATCTAAGTAAAACCATGCGGGGTCTCTTTTTTTCTGGGAAGCCCAATTATAAGTCTCCCATGTCCCTACCTCTACCCACTTGCTGTCTCTAACCCCATTCTAATAGTTTGAACCATATAAAATAGCCCTCTTGATATTTCAATAAGTCAAACGCTGGCAATGTCACGAGGTTCAATACATGGAAATTCCAGAAGCACTAGGTTCCGAATGTGACCCTCCCTGAGACAGTTGGGAAGAAAACATTCTGAGCCATCCTTCCTGCCTGCGTCGTCTTGTATACACCTGTGAATCCCCAGTTCCTCCTGCTATGCTCTGTGATCCTTCTTCCTCTGACGTTTGTGTTGGAAGAAAAATGACAAGGATTTGAGAAACTAGGAGTTTGCTTGGAAAAGACCACAGAAAAGCCATCTGCAGTCTAGCTTGTGTCAGAATAATTCATGAGGCGGCATAGCTCCTATAGCTTCCCTAAACCACCCGATCAAGGGCCACGGGGGCTTGTTAGGCTGAAGACCCAGCGCCCCCACATGGCAGTGTGGAGAGAGGGCGCCTTTCCCTCCCTCTAGAGCTTGGGTTGCTATCCAAGGTCCTATCTTGTACTCTTAGACATGACCTTGCCCTCCCGCATACAGAGAAAAACCAATACGGATTTTATAACAAAATGTGGCCAACAGGAGAAAACTAAAGAGACAAATCGAGAGACTGCTGGAAAAAAATCACATCTGTCTTTAGTAACCAATAGCTTATGCTGGCATGCCGGCTATCATCACGCACACTGTAAGCCTGCAGACTGATACAATCAAGCTTCATTTATACTTATGTGAGCAGGGGGACTTTGTATTTGATTTTAAAAGATGCATGGAGTCAGCTCTATTTAATTCTGATGTATCGGTCTATTATCTATAACAGGCCATTGGCTAAATTGCAGTGTTCACATGAGGGTCCAGGATGGAAATTTATCAGAATGACAGAGAAATATTCAGATTTAGCCTTTCAACAGTAAAATTTGAAGAATATAAGCATATTGTGCTTCCAAATGACCATCGAACTAGATTAAAGAGGACCTCATTGTACAACAAACGCATTATTAAAATAGTTTGTTATGCTGCATTAAAAGTGCAGCTTGACAATTGATGGAGCAGGCGAGATTAGATATGGAGAATTGCAGCAGATGAAACTGCAGTCCTGGGGAGTCTAGCAAGCCTGGAGAAGGCTCCTAAACAGTGGAGGAAACTGACATTGCTGAATGGCCTGTGACTAGCAGTTATTTAAGTTTTTATTTTGTTTCAATAATGCACTGTTCATTTAACTTCCTTTGCTGCTAACTCAATCTAGACAAGTCACTTCACTTCACGAGGCATTTTCATTCATTCAGCACCTGTGGACTGGGTGTCTTAGTGTGATAGTTATTGTGATGGGCATGCATTTTCAGAGAGAAGACTCATGGTCATTACCTGTATTAGCCAGAGTTCTCCAGAGAAGCAGAACCAACAGAATACAGATATAAGTAAATATTTATGTATTAAAGATTTTAAGGAATTTGGCTTATGCAATTGTGGGGGCTGGCAAATCCTAATTCTGTTGGGCAAGAAGCAGGCTAGAAACTCAGCCAGGAGTTGAGGTTGTAGTTTTTAGGCAGAATTTCTTCTTTGGGAAACACCAGTTTTTGCTCTCAAGGCCTTTAACTGTTTGGACGAGGCCCATGCACATCATCAAGGGGATTTTCCTTTACTTCAAGTCACCCAATTATAAATGCTAAGCATATCCACAAAACACCTTGCACAACATCATCTAGACTAGTGTTTGACCAGAGAGCTGGAGACCATAGCCTAGCCAATTTGGTACATAAAATTAACTATCACACTTGCCTTAGGAATCTGACAGCCAGGAGAAAAAATACAGATACAATGCTTCATATAACACAATAGTTTAATGTCCCTCTTGAAGGGAGGAAGGAGAGGCAGGAAATCCCTGTTTGCTAGCAGGAATTTCAATAGTATTAAAGAAAAGCATTATACAGACCATGTATGTCATGACCATGCTGCCCCCTCCCAACACAATGATGTCTTCTTATGGGGTGGCCTTTATGCCTTCTATTGTTCTAGCACTGGTGATGGATTTACAGTGAATCATTTGTGTGAGATGAGTGACATGGATTTTCAAGATGCTGGTTTTGGTAAGCAAAGATAATTGACTTATTAGAAAACAACATGGGGGGTTGAAAATGCACTGGATTTAGGGTCAGGAGCCCTGGGACTATATTCCAGTGCTGTCACTATTGGACCCTGGAAAAATAAATTCTGTCTTTTTAAAGCCACTAGATTATTCTAAGAGAGTAGATTTTGTCATCTTTGGATATTGGGGACCAAAGACTAAAGACCCATCCATTCAATGGATATATATTAACCGGGTACTATGGAGCCTGGGAAACAATGGGAGTAAGGCATAGTGCCTTCCCTTCCTACAGCAAAAAGCAAAGAAAGGTTCCTGGAATTTAGGTCAAGGAGGTCAAATATCTTCTAGTAGGATGAATAGCTTGCAATTAGTATCATAGAACACTACATTTGAAATGATCTTCGAAATACTATAGACAAAACTGCTCATACTTCATCAGGGAAAACTGAAAACCAAAAACATAGCTTTCCCAAGGACTCAGGGAGATCTTGGCATCCTTCATCTATTTAACAAATATTTGAGTGCCTGTTGTTTTGCTAAGTGCTGGGAAAACAACAATAAATGAGCCACTCACAAACCTTACCATCTAATGGCAAACATGTAAGTAAACATGAATTTGCAAAAAGTATCTGATCTGATAAGTACAATGATCTTGAAACCTATTGGAGGGGTATCAAGATTTTGGGGAGGAAATTAAGTCTAAGGTAATCTCTAAAGGGTGGGTAGGAAGAGTAGAACTAGGAGTATGAATCCTAGTAAAGTTTAACCCTTTTTCTACGAAGCCAGGACTATAGGAACCAATTAGCACTTGCTGCTCAAAGGTGGTGGATGGGAAAGGGTTGTTCCTGGAGAAGATTTTCTTACTCTCCAACCAGTCTGATAACTGTGAGCTAGCTTCTTGAAAACCTTTATCAGGGTTCACACTGCCCCTTTGCTTTGATGAATGGTGGATAGAATAATGGAATGGAAAGGGCCCGTTCTTCAGAATCAGGCAAACTTGGGTTCAAATCCAAACTGACACTGACTAAAGCTGTCACCACTCCCCTCACTTCCCATCTATGAAACGAGAAAGACACCTCCTTAATAAATTTTAGTCTTTAAATGATGACTGGCCTCCAGTAGCCAGGCCAGAGAAAGAGCTCAGAGTAGCTCTGAAGGGTCAGGCAACTGCAAACACCTGAAATTGTACATTTCTTGCCAGTGTTGACTAATAGACTGTGCAAAGGAAACAGATTCAAAGTCTCTAAATATTAAGAGACATCTTCTATTCTGCTCCTATGCCTCTTCATTTAAAAGTATTATAAACAGGGGCTGGCTCGATAGCCCAGTGGATAGGGCGCCAGTATACCACATGGGAGGCCCCGGGTTCGATTCCCGGGGACCTCTCCTAGCGGGCAGACCGCCTTGAGAATGGCAAGCTGCCCTGGGCGGGCCGGAGCCGCCGTGGGCAGGGCAAGAAGCTGCCATGGACAGGGCAAGAGCCGCCACAGGCAGGGCAGGTCGCCCGCGGATGGAGCGCAGCCAGCCACCCGCGAAATGAAAGCCAGCCGTGAACTGACGCAGAGACCGCCCACAAGCGGGGAAAGCCGCGCCTGCGCAGTGACCACTCTCGGCGCGTCGCCGCAGCAGGGGGAAGGGGAGATATGTAATAAAATAAATAAATCTTTAAAAAAAAAAAAGTATTATAAACATCTTCAGTGCTTTACATTAAGTTCATTAAAAATTCTCTACAAATCCTGCACTCCAAGCTCATTATTATCATGAGCTGACTGGGAAAAGCACACAAGATTCAGATGTACAGATTTACTGATTAGAATCAATTCACTCAGCCATAACATGTGAAAAGCAGCACAATTTCTGTTGTCTTGTTCTCCTAGCATAAGTTACAGTTTTTTGAAAGTAAGTTTTAATGACAGACCTGATGAAATCATAAATGTAGGCCTGGACCCATTTTAAGTAAAAGCCTCAAGCACTCCATCCTGCTTCCTCTTTCGAAGTGGCTCATCCAGGAGAGACAGAAATACTGTTCCCCAAAGTGGTCTTCCTTGATTTGGATTTAGAACAAAATAGGTGAATTCAATGACATCCAAGTAGTCAGCTCATGCTCCCCTAATACATAATTTCTCCTCAGGACGCTGGGAATTGTATCTGTCAAAGTCTCTCAGTCTTTCGCCATGACCACCATAGGTTTTGGTTGCCTGGTTTGTGCCTCCATAGGACTTTTTTATGTGTCCTTCAAATGTTTTGATAAGCTTCTCATAACACTTTGCAAAGGAGGGAAGTGACAATCTGCAACTAATAACACAGGTTCTGGTTGGAGATAACACGTGGGAATTGGGGCGGGGGGGGGAGGGGGGAGGCTGGTAAAATGCCTGTAGGTTCATTTCTACATATGGAATTCCTCTTCTGGCTTTTCAGAAGCTGTGTTGATGTCAATTCAGTCTCTGCTACTCAACGATGTTACATACATCAGCTTCCAATCTCTGATTTTTCAGTTTTAATGATACCTACCAATAGACCTTATTTCCAGCTGCAAAAATCCTATAGACTTTCTCTAACAGCAATTTCTTTCGTCTCCTCTTCACAAATGCCAACGTGATCAACAAATGTCGAACCAGTCACATGAGAAAAGGAGCATAGTGCAGTATTTTTAGCCCTGAGCTTTATTGTTTGATTTAATTAGTCCAGTTAGTGATCCTTGCACCCTTTCAGCCAATTTTAAGACCTCTATTGATGAGTGATTACCCCGTGTAACTTTAATGAAGAGAGTCACAATTTCAGAAATAAGCAGGAGTGCACAGAGGGAATATGGCCGTTCTAACCAACAGGAAAGGCAGTTCTGTGTTTTCAAGCTCAGCATTTATCCTGGTATCTCTCACAACCTCCATATTATCACCAAACGCAATGAAAATCTGACAGATAATATTTAAAAAACACTTTCCCTAGTTCCTTGACATCTCATACTATGTGTTCTTTCATTCCCTCCCTTTCAAGTACATACACTACAGCCGTGATCTGCACAGTGGTTGTCAAACTGGGATACTCGTGGCCCAGGAAATATGCAAGGGCTCTCTAAAGGCTTACGGGAATTCCCACAGTTTTAAGAGAATCAATTTCCAGGTTCTCAAGCTCTATACCTACCCATTAGGAAAGGGGATTTGCCCAAGCATGAGCGTCCTAGGGGGTTGCCTATTTTCACCAAGAGCCCTTTTCTCCCATTCAAAAAAAAAAGCCATTGCCTCACTCCCCACATCCAGTGTAAAAATTGTTTTAAAAAAAGTGAACTGACTTCCTTTAATGACTCAAGACACTGTGCGTTCTTAAGGTTTCTAGTCATTCCTTATCATTTACATGCTCTTGATAAAAATGAAGCTAGGCATTAAAAATGAGCTGTTTTGGGTCCCTGTTGGGATGTTCTTAATTCGGATATACTATGACGTAGCGTGGCAGGAGTAACAATAGTTTTGTGTAGTGACTTTACCTCTTCCATCCCCTCACTATTATGAATAAATTCATTATTCACAAGGGAGAGTCTGTTGAGAGCAAGGCAAAAAGACCATCTGGGAAAAAAATGAATACATATTTAAGTGTAAGCACTTCTTTTCAACTATTCTCAGTATTCATCCCTGAGACATATAATCTAGGGAAAAAGCAACTTCCATAACCCAAAGAAAATCACCTTCTAGAACAGCATGGGTTAGTGACGTAGATCTGTAGATCTTTTAAATGGAAGCAGAATGTTTTCCGGTACTCCAAATCTTTCTAGATAGCTTAGATAAACCCACAGATAAACTTCTGTGTGCTTTCTTACGGGATTTGGTGTGTGTTATTAAATAAGGCAGTTAGGGCTATTTTATCTGATCATATCTTAAAATATTAATTCTAATCTTCATTTTATGAAGAATTTAATATTTCTACCCCTTATTAATAAAATATAAAATTGTGCTAGCTGCCAGAACAATTCATTTTTAGCAGTTTATATACCTCTCTTTTGTTTCATATGCAGGAGGTTTGATCATAGTGTCAAAGTAAAATAACGGTGATGTTTCTTATGCTTATAACTGAATATTTAGTTGTACCTAAAAGCCAAACAGCAAAATGGTACACATGCCAAATATGCACAAGCACTCACTTACCTAAGCAGTGCTATGACTCATATAGCATTACACTGTTACAAGTTAAAAAGAAACTAGGCATATCATTTTGGTTTTATCGTCTTACAAAGGGGATGTTTGTTATAGCTAAGTCATTTTAATCTTGAGTTAGCTGCTGTCATAATCATTTTAATAAGATACATTCCATTATTTCTTTCTTCAGAGTATGTATTGTATACCTCAAGACACATTTAATTTTAAAATGAAGTGGGGCCGGCTGTATAGCCCAGTGGATAAGGGCGCCGGTACACCACATAGGAGGCCCCGGGTTCAGTTCCCGGGGACCTCTCCAAGCGGGCAGAAGACCCTGAGAAAGGCAAGTCACCATGGGTTAGGGCAGAGCCGCCGTGGGCAAGGCAAAAAGCCTCCATGGGCAGGGCGGAGCCTCCACGGGCAGGGCAAGTCACCCGCGAATCACGGAGCCGAGCAGCCCACAAAACACAGAGCTGTACCACCCGCTAAACACGGAGCTGTGCTGCCCGCAAAAAACATGGAGCAGAGCCGCCCGCGAAACAGAATGGAGCCACCTACGA
>PVKH010008993.1:0-19110 GCA_004027955.1 Chaetophractus vellerosus
TAATAAAATAAATAAATCTTTAAAAAAAAAAAAAAGAACATGTATTTGTCATGGTACATAATTCAACGTACCATAGCATCAAGAGACAAGTGTGTCTGGGCTTCAGCCCATGTTCTGGATGCTTCTTCCCCAGGAGGTTGGGATTTAAGGGGAACTGGGCAGAATGGCAGGTGGGAGAGGTAGGCTGGAGCCTGTACCCCATCATCTATGGCTACAATGGGGTTCACTCTGTGTCCAAAAATTCCTCAGGACCACAGTACCACAAGCATATGGTGGTTTTCATCCAAAGCAGTTCCCTTTTATTGAAATCATAAATAAATAAATTTTCATTTGAACTAAGTGTTCTGAAGCTGTAAAACAACAACCAGAAACCACTACTTGCAGTGACTGAAGAGCCCCTGGGTCTATAGGCTTGTTTTGTGGTCATAACTAGAGTGGCTGCTCCTTGCAGGTGGGGAGTGTGTTTTCCACTTTTTTTGATGCAAAGGATTTGGCACTCTTCATCATGTCTAGTTCCTGCTAAAATGTCACCACTCCAGCATCTTGGTGCCTTGCCTATGATCACTGTGAGACAATTCTCTCTCCTCAACCCTCTCAGTGTTTCTTCCTTCTGTTCAGTCTTACAGATTCCCTTTACCCTTCATTTTCCTTGTCTCAGTCATTTCCCTCCAAAGAGACATTCAAACAATAGAACCCCTACCTGCCAACACCCCAACTCCTGGGTCTCTGGGCAAATTCCTGTGCTGCTACAAACAAGGAGAAATGGTGAGACTAGAGTCCTGGTGTCTCCAAGAGGAGGGGGGGAAACCCAGCTGGGAATGGAATGAGAAAGCACATAAAATAAAACCATAATACTGTTGCAAGTGAGGTAAAGGTCAATGGATTTCAAAATGTCAAATGACAAAAGGATAATTTCCCTTCCAGTTTTCAGTTAGTACAGTTTAGTTGCTGCCATTTCTTAAGTGTTTCTGGCTTCATGTACATTTTTAGTCTCATATTAGCAGTTTATTAGCACTTTATTTGAGTTTATATTAATGTCCTCATAAATGTCAATCAGCACATCAAGTGAGTGAAAATTTTCAGTAGATAGATTAAATCTTGGATATAATGATTGGGCATTGATTCAAACATACAGCTATTTAAAGCTTTATTGAAGGGTAGGATGGAGGGCAGTTTGCTTGGGGAGAGGTGGCAGGTGGGTACTAAATTCTTCAATATCCCCTGCCTTCTGATTCTTTCTGATTAATGGAATGTCCAAAGCACTAATGACAATGATTTTCTGTATATTCAACTTATTTATCAAGTTCCTATATGTCATGGCCTTTGGGTTAGGCGATGTATATATCATGTAGCAAATAGATGATAGAGATAGAGATGGAGATGAGGATGGAGGTGATGATATAGATATAAAGATGATCATATAGATGATCATATAGCTATAGATGATAGAGATGTAAATAATTAGATATAGACAGATATGCAGATATAGATACAGATATAGATTAGACAGATATAGGTTAGGTGATATAGATATGGATTAGATGATATATGTATAGATACATAGAGATGTTAATATAGATGATATAGGTGATACAGGTGATAGTGGGGTTTTAAGAGATACAGCTATAGATATATGTAGGTAGAGATACAGAGATTATACTCTTTAAGAGAAACACCCTGTAAAAGCTAAAGGCATTATGGGCACTCAATAAAATTTGTATTAACTTTATGTTGTTGTAATTGCTAATAATGAAAATATAGCATGTGTCAGGCACTTGGCATCTTTTATTTTAATTTTGGAGTAATTATTGCTATCCTTATTTCAGGGATAAAGAAATTGAGGTTCAGCTAATTTAAGAGACACTTCTGAGGCCCACAGAAGTGGGTGGAGCCAACATTTTTAAAAAATCCTCTCTAACTCCAGAACTCAAGCTCTGTCCACTACATATCGATGGCTGCTAAATATAAAAAAAATAATGCTCAATTGTTACATTTTCAAGGTGAAGTAGACTCATAATGCAATCTGGATAATATACAGGCCAGCTAATAAGACCATGACACACATTCTCTCAAACTTTGCCGATTTTCTTTTGAAAATCTGAACAATGAAATCATTTTCAAGTTCCTTAAGGAATAAAGTGCATGAAATATATTTGACTGATTTATTAAGTATTTCATTTTCATTTTCATTTTCTTCCTAATCTAGAATTGTACCAGATACACTATCAGCTCCTAGGAGCTGAGGATTCTGCAGGCATTTATTGAATTTACTCCCTCCTCCTTTCTTTGATCTCTATGCAAGCCTGTGTGCCACTTCTGTGGGGTGTGGCATAAAGAAGGCACAGTCCTGACCTTGAGATGCTAGAAGACCAGATGGGGCAACTAACAGGCACACAGCTTGCTTTACTACCTCGATTTTGTGATAGAGATGCCACTCTAAGGGAGAACAGGAGGCCGGGTGATTGGTATTTATAGAAGAGTGGAGAAACTTCAGAGAAGCAACTGGAAAACCCTAAAAGGAAAAACAGCTTTTCATTGCTTGGGAGAGAAGTAGTGAACATGGTCAAATTGAAAGAATGCCATACACAGATGTCAGGTGTGAAAGCCTGGATAGGTTTGGTTTTTCATACAACTTTTCTTTTTCTTTCCCACTATTTGTTTTTAAAGCAGAACAGGATTTGGGCATTGGCTTCCACTTGCAAGGCCAGTGGTTCTTTTCACTGCCTTGCAACAGCTTAGAACAAGTGGCTGGTTGGATTTTACTAGAACAAAGAGAAGGGGAAGGGGCATGGCAGGAATTGGAATTGTAGAAATCAGCTGGACTGAACACTGAGGGAGTGAATTCTATGCTATGGAGTTTAAATGCATATTCCTTAAGAAATAGGATTGTAGGGAAAATTTCTTATAAGAAAAGGCCAAGCCTTAGAAAAATAACTAATAAAGAATAAATTAGGGAGGCATGACAGCAGAACCACTGTTTTAGTTTGCTAAAGGCTGCCAAAGCAATATACTATAAATGGGTTGGCTTTTACAATGGGGATTTATTTACTTAAAAGCTCAAGGTTCTGAGGCTGTGAAAGTTTCCAAACCAAGGCTTCCTCAGGTGATGCTCTTCCCCCCAAAACCAGCTGCTGGCGCTCCTGGACCTCTCTATCACATGGTAAAGTGCATTGAGACATTTCCCTTCTCCTCCAATCTTGTCACTTTCAGCTTCTGGCTTCCAGTACTTTCTCAGCTTCTGGGAATTTCTCTGTCTTTGTGACTCTTTTTCTCTCTGTCTTCATCCCTTTTATAAAGGACTCCACTAAGAGGATTAAGACCCACCCTGGTCACATCTTACCGAAGTAATCTAATCGAACGCCCTTAATGCAAGTAATCTAATCAAGCCCCCCCACCCCCACCCCGCAATAGGTTCACACTCACAGGAATGGACCAATTTAAGAATATAATTTTCTGGGGCCCACAAAGCCTCAAACTACCACAGGCACTGAAATCAGAATTTGGCAAAAGCATATGGTTAGAGACGGTTCCATTTGGAAGAGGAGATAGGTATGCTTTAGGCTTCTCCTTTCCCTCCTTCTATGTTCAAAGAATGCACACCAAAATATGCTTCCCTGTGATGGAGGAAGAAGAAGGACTTGAACTTATTCTCTTTCCATTTCCAGGGCCAGGAAATTCTTCCATTGTCCCTTTTATTTTTTTCTTTGAGCAGTATCCAATGTTACCTGGAAGATAGTCAATGGACATGAATACACAGAGTCCTTGCTAATTCTCCTAAAATGCTCAATGAATTCCAGACATGAGATGAAAGAGTCTTCAGAATGATTTTAGAATCTTCAGCCACAGCCTGCGAAACAATAAGGACAAATAAAGCAACTTCTAATGCATCACTCATGCTATAATCTTATAATATTAGAAGACATGTATACCATGCCTTCATACATTTATGTATATATATAAACATACGTAAATATGCATATAAAATATACTATATATTATGCATAATCACATCTGTAAATTCAAGCATTTATTGAATCTACATTACATTGATTTGTGTATAGTTATATATTGTATATTATATATAATTCCATGTGAACTCACAAAGCCTCATGTACAAAAGTTTGCAAATATGAACAAAACAATGTGATGTATTGAAACAATTTCAGGGCAAGTCCTTCAAATAGTAATATTTTAAATAGTCAAGATTTGTAGAAATTCAGACTTTTCTTTCTCAGGAAAGGCAGTTTAACAATTCAGCTACTTATATAAAGTGTCTAATAATTTGAATGTCGAAAACCCTACCACCAATTGAGTTTTGAGAAAATGCTATCACAAATCACCGAGCTTCAGAAAAAAGTTTTTCTTGCTGAGACTAAACTTCCCTCAGGAAAAGAAAAACAAAGCCTACAATCATGTTTCTACTTAGATTAATGGGATTAATAACAACAAAACCAATAAGAACAACTGTAATATAATCAATAAGCTGATTTGGGATGGAGGAATATGGCACATGCGGTGTTTAAGAGTCCCTGGCCCTACAGATTGCAGGAAAGGTATGAAGTACATTCAGCAATAGAGACACCAACATTGGGTACTTACCATGTGTCAGAAAGGAGTTAAATTCTTCCATACATTATCACATTCGGTGCTCACAGCAGCCCTATGAGATTGTGTGGGGCCTGTCTCTGAATTCCTAGATGCTCTCTCTGAATTACCCAGCAATGAGCTAAACAGGAGCAGAAATATTACTTTCACTTTGGAGAGATTGCATTTTCCCACAGGTCCCTTCAAAATCTCCAGGTACTGAGCAGGTGTCATTTCCCATCACTCCCCTAAACAGCCAAAACATAAACTGTTGTTCCATTGTAATCCCAGACAGCGCCCTGTGAACTCACAGAGCATCCCATATCACAGTTCACCTATGCCACCCACTGTTGAAGTCATTCTCATACTCACTCCATTAGAGGGAGAGCAACAGAAAGCAGGGTCCCTTCTCTGGAATACAGCCATGGTGAGTATACTCCAGCCCCAACATGCACCTATGCAGAAAGCCTATGGGGAGCATGTGGCTCTTCTTGGTGACCTTTCACTTGTAAACATCTCCAGAGTGACCTATTCCTTTCAGCTGTACAACAAGCCTTTGTGGACTTTGCCCTCACCTCACCACAGGGAATGGGGGGTTGATGAAATTAAGTAACATATTGAAGATCAGCAGGAAGCATCAGAGCTAGGACACATCTGCAAATCCATCAAATTCCAAGCTACTATGGCTAAGAAGACAAACATATCCAGAGTCACACTCTCATTAAGCTGCAGAGCTGGAATTTCAATTAGGTTTGTCTATTCACCAACCAGTGTCCGTCATGGCAGTGCAGTCAAAGGGCAAACTCAACATGTGCCACAGTGGCCTAGGTGTTTCATACCATAATAGTTTTAGGGACCCTGCACCAGACCTAATGGATCACGATCTCCAGCAGTGACCCCAAATCTGCAATTCATAATGGACACCCTATGTGATCCCAATGCATGTGAATGTTTAAGGTACATTGCTTTATAGAAATCATCCTTAATTTGTCACAAGAATATGCATGTATATGGCTTTTCTAGGGCTATGCAAAACAAAGGGAGATCACCCTTCTTCTCCCAGATTAAAGAAAGTCACAGAGAATAGAATCAAGGTTCTGGAAGGAGTTGTCTGTGAAGGCTAGCCTCCGGCAACAGCAAAGGAAGTGAGATGCAAAGAACATTTTATGAGATTCTCGCCCTCTGGGGAGGACCATCTGAAAATCTTGTTTTAATAAGTGATGTCTGGTACATAAATTCAGGAAACATTCTTGACTTTGAACAAGAGAAGTCCAGAAAGTGGGCACACCTCCTACAATGTTGATAAAAATATCTGTGCTTATTTCAATTGTGGTCTATTCTGAGCCATACTGAAGCAGGGAAAGAAGAATTCCAATAACAGCTTTAGTGGCAAGAGACAGTCTTCTTCCTTCCCTGGGAAAGTAAACAAAGTTGTTAACCTGCTCCTGCAACCCAGGGAGAGCCAATGACGAATTGAGAGAAATAGTAGACCAGATGTGCATACAGACAAGGAAGCTGTATGGGTAGAAGCTTTACATAATTTGAGGACAGAGCTCAATTTCATTTCGTATTTTACCTGCCCACTGTCCCTCTTTTCTCAACAGAGAAAAGATGGGCTTCAAATCAGAATAAAACTTGAGCAGAAGGTTGCGATTGAAAAACATTTTACCTAATTCATCAGTGGAAAGCATGTTGAAAACCAAAACTCCCCATACACTGTTATCAATCATTCTGCCTAAAACAATGGAAAATATGCTATCAGAATGCAACACCAATTGCTATGAATTTCAAATGACCAAGCAAAAGTTAAATGCAAGCCTTGGAGGGAGATATAATTTCATGTTACATTGAGGGGACCCATACATTTTGAAAA
Organism: Chaetophractus vellerosus; assembly: GCA_004027955.1. Taxonomy (NCBI): domain Eukaryota; kingdom Metazoa; phylum Chordata; class Mammalia; order Cingulata; family Chlamyphoridae; genus Chaetophractus; species Chaetophractus vellerosus. The sequence goes on from PVKH010008993.1 coordinate 6,458, forward strand.
AGTAAGTGGGGCTTATCTAACATGGTAGAGAACCAAATAAAAGATGAATGCTAAAAAGACTCAAATAAAAAATGCATTTCACTTTTCCTGTAGTGTGCCTGGTACAAAGAATAAGTTCAAAAGATTTTCTAGTGAATCCATCTAAGACCCCCATCATTTCTACTGTGGAGCTTCAATATAGTTAGATCCAAAGACCCACACTACCAACATCCCAACAGAATCAGCGAAGGCCCACCCCGTTCTCATCCACATTCATTGGCTGGTTCATGCTTTTTGCAGGGAAGGTGTCCGAACTAACAGCTCCTAAACATACTGGCTCTGCAAATTAAAGGTTTTGTGATGAGACAATTTGTGTTCATATTCATTAATATTTTGAAGAGCTGTTGCTTAAAAAGAAGATTGTGAAAATCTGTGCCTGATGAGCCACTACTTTGGAGTGGGAACAAGAGTGGGAGTAGGTCTAGTATAATGTGTTTTGGGTAATGAAATTTCAGTAAGTAGATTAGTAAGACTTCTACAACAGCTATCAATAGCCATGCGATATTAAGGTCAAGAACAAGGAACACTCTAAATAGGAAGTTTGTAGAAGTTTCAATGAGGTCTCAGCAGCAGTGAGGAATTTTGTGTTCCACTATAATTATGTTTTCAAAGTGAAATATGGTTTAGTGACAAATGGCCATAAAAATGAATTGCTAGAATTGTATATTTATGAAAGAAGATATATCTGGATTTCTTTGTTTACTGATGGTGAGAAAAACATTGAATTTCCATTTTTCAACCTTTAAAGCCATTCAATTGCAAAGAATCTTCCCCTTAATATCATCTTTGCCAGAGTTTATGAGAAAATCTCATAAGCGTTTCCTTGACCGGATCATTTTATTCCTCTGCTTTTATTTCAGCTTCCAATTTATTAGCTCATCCAAAACAAGAGTGCATGATTATATTCTTTGTGGTGCCTTTTTTTCTCAATCTCTTTATATAGGTGGCAATTAGTATTCATATCCAGAAAACTAATGGCTGTTTATTAACATGTACATGCATACACACACACAATGTTATTTTCTAAGCAAAGGTAATATTATCATCTCTGGTGATAAAATAAGGAAACAAATAAGCTAGCATTCTTTTTTTCAATTCATTTGATAACATCTCTGGGAACTGGAGGAAGCATATATCTCTGCCTTGTACATAACATAGCTCCAGAAATTTTGACCTTTCCTGTCTTTTCTTATTAGCATGACAAAGGCTTTTCCTTATATTTGTTATGAAAAAAACAATAAGTAGTGAAGTTCTCCCAAATCTTCCTGAAAATCATTAATGGATACTTGGATAATATTTGAGAACTTTCACATGAAATAGGGAGAGAGAAGAGGAGAGAGGAGAGGAAAAGGGAGGGAAAGGGAAGGGGGAGGGGAGGAGAATAGAGAAGAGAAGGCAAGGCAAGGGAAGGGAAGGGAAGAGAAAGGAATGGAGGGAAAGGAAAGGGGAAGGGAAGGGAGGGCAGGCAATGGAAGGGAGGCAGAAACCTTAGTTTGCTAAGGCTATATGATAAATGTTACACAGTTGACTTAGACAACAAGAATATATTAACTCATAGTTTGGGGGCTAGAAGCCAACAATCAAGATGTCGGCAAGGCCATGCATTCTCCCAGAGTAAGTAGCAGCGTTCTAGTGATGTCAATCCTTTGTACACAGCACTCTTTCTTTCCTCTCTGGATTCTTCTGATTTCCAGCTTCTACTGACTGACTGCATCTGACTTTGCTTTCTTTATAACGTCTCCAGTCTTACAAATTAAGACCCACCTTAATTCAGTTTGACCACACCCTAACTAACAATAACTTCTTCAAAAGTTCTCTTATAAATGGGTTCACACCCACAAGAATGTGGTGGGTTTGCATCTCATCCAAAGAACCCCGAGCTTAGGAAATCCTGATCTTTTAAAGGCCTGCAAGCAAACCTGCTCAACCTTTGAACCATGGTTTTTATTATCCTGCACAGCAGACAAGTCGTTTCCACCCCAGAGAGAGACACCATTTCTGTCTTTCAAGGCAATTTGCTCTGCACACATCCTGGAAGAGACAGTCTAGAGCAAAAGCTCTCAGTGCCTCTGTTCCCAAGATGTACAGAAATGCAAGAGGCCCATGGATAATGGACTCCCAATAAGGCTGCATGAATTTACACTCATACCAACAGCAGAATTGTGTATTGGGAGTAACAGTGATTAAAGCAATGTGTGAAGAGTTGACAAGACCTTCTGACTAACTGTATTAGTCAGGGTTCACTCAGGAAACAGAATCAACAGGAGATATCTGTCAATAATATATTTTATAAGAGTCTCTCACATGACCGTTGGGGATGCACAAGTCCAGGTTCCACAGGCAGACTGCAAGCCAGGGGCTCTGATGAAAGACCGATGAAAGGTCCTTGATGAGTTTCTGGGAGAAGTTGGCTGTCCAAAGACGAGCTGGGAAATTCTCTCTGAATGTTGAAATCACTTCCCTTTTAAGGCAGACAACTGATTGGATAAAAGCGTCATCCATTCTTGATCCAATTTCCCTGATTGATGCAGATGTAATCAGCCATCCATGCAGTAAACTCACTGGTGATGGAAGTCCATAAATGCTCTTGTATTACAATTAGCCCAGTGCTTGCTGGACCTAATACCTGGACACAATTACCTGGCCGAGTTAACATATTAGCCTAACCATCACACTAACCATACAGGCAAAGTGAAGAGAAATTTGGGATTTTGTGTGGTGGATTTGGTCAAGAAGTATCCATTTGGATACTTCCCCAGCAGATGGTGTATGGAATATTGCATGGTTAGAATTTTATGGAACAGTCTAGAAATGGCATATCTTATATCTACCCATATTCCATTGATCATCATCCAGTCATGTGACTTCAACTGACTGCATGGGAGGCTGGGAAGTTGGCCAGGCTCCCAGAAGGAAGAGAAAACAAAATTTGATGAGTATGTGGCTATCTTTGACTGAAGGAGTCTATGGAGTTGAAGCCCCATATGATTCCTTACATAGTCCTTCTATACCAGGTTTCACAAAGGCAAATGGTCTCTTCTCATTTCCACCACAAGAAGCACTCCTTTTGGAGGATCTTTAGTAAAGGGTGAGGGTACATATGCCACCAAAAGCAGAAAAATGAGGACAGAGTAAACAGATCCTCAGGTAGCAAGGGATGTCTCGCAACCTCACTCTCTGTGAGTCAATCATTGACGGTTTCTGAACTTGAAAATATTGATTGGAAATCACTTTTACACCAAGAGATATAGAAGATATTGCAGGCCAGAATTGCTGTCAATCAGAAACTTCATTTTAAGACCTTCCTGCTAAAAGCTTCCAAAGGAAATAGAAGTGGGACTCTATGGCTGAGATTTGAACTCCCTTTTACTAATAGTTGCCTATCCACAGTGATATTCTTAATTGCTTAGTTACCTCTGTGTCCTCCTTCCAAGTGAAGTTTTTCTCCACTTGCTTATTTAACTGTTAGGAATCTTTTCTCCCATCATCAGGTTCTAAACTCTCTGCCATCTTACCTGTGTGAGAGTAGCAATGATGTTCAGCACTTGAGTTATTTTCAAAGTGCATCTGAAAATATTTAATGCTTATATGAAACAGGCTGTTAACATGAATAATGCATATGAGTTTATTTGAAAATAATCTGGCCGCATGTTTCTTTCTGAAGACCCTCTCAGCTGATTCCTGCATGCCCTTCTATAGCATAATGGATCCTTATAATTCAGTGAGTAGCTGAGGAAGTGCAGGATGATATTGACCCAAGTAGGGTAGCAATTATCTGTGGTAACCAAGCCTGGAACTCTGGGAGAGTATGATTCCCTTGCATGGTACCTGTTACCTCCCCTATATAACATCAAGGGGATGCTATATAGCATTCTATTATGAATAGGAACTCAGGTCAAGTATTCCAGGACAATCTGAATTAAGTTCCACAAGACCTCAGGATAGCAGGCATGAGACTCTGGATAATTTTCTGAACCTCTCTTAGTATCTTTCCCCAATTCAACAAAAATAAATGGTTGGAGTCAATGAGCACTAAGGTCCCTTCAAACTAATATCCAGTGACACAGTAATTCTAAACCATGTTTTCATTGCCAATGAATACTTTTCACTGAAGCAAAAGCCACTCATCAGGGCACAAGGAAGAGAAAAAATAAATCCTAAAACATGTCAATTTATCCAATATAATTCATATTCAATTTGTAGTTGCTCCAGATCCCCCTTTGGAAAGGACTTGTTTTTTACTGGTGACCCGTCCCCACCCATCACCACCCACTTCCAGCCAAGTGTGACCCTATTAGCAGCTATTGGTCCTGTATTAGTCAGTCAAAGGGGTGCTGATGCAAAATACCAGAAATCTGTTGGCTTTTATATAGGGTATTTATTTGGCATAGAAGCTTACAGTTACCAGGCCATAAATTTAAGTTACTTCCCCACCAATCTATTGCCATGTGTTGGAGCAAGATGGCTGCTGACATTCAGCCTTCCACTTACTCTTAAGGCTCCACAGTCAGGCTCTCTAGGTTTTGTCTCTTTCCCCAGGGCTCAATTCTCTCTAGCCTCAGCTCTTTTGTTCTCTCCACAGGGCCAGCTGTATACTTTCAGGTGAATGACTAGTCTCTTTTCCTGGAGCCTTCTCTCCTTCCTCATGACCAGGCTCCTCTGTGTGCTTACTTCCTGGGGCTCTAGCTCAAAAACTCCAACTAACTTCTCTGCCATGTAGTTTTCTCTGTGAGAAAGAAACAAGTTCTTGGAAAAGTGATAATGGAGAAAACCACTTAATAAACTGTTTCCAACCAAGAAGGACTACTTTTATTATGCACCACCACCACCACCACCATCCCCACATGCATCCTGTTCTTTAAAAGATTTTGTCTCCCAAATGTATTTCATTTACTAATATTTTCCCCATTATATATATTTTATATTACAGAACAATCATGCATAAAATACAGGATTCCTATATGCTGCCCTATTATTAACACCTTGCATTGATGTGGTACATTTGTTACAATTGATGAAAATATTTTTTTATAATTGTATAATTATTTATAGTCCCTATACAAAGTAAAGTGAAAACACCAATTCTAGTTCCTGATTAGTATGAAATTTAAAGTATTACCATGCTGAGTTAATATAATTTCAGTTAAAGGCAAATACTCATCATAAAACTTACATTTCTTAATTTTGGGCTATCTGCCAGGCATCATGCTAAGCATTTTACATACATTGTTTTCCTAATCCTCAGAACACCTCGGCATGGTATTTCAAATTGTCATTATTTTGCAAATTAGAAAATCAACCTAGAGAGATCAAATACCTTGACTGAACTATCAGTAGCAGCAAAAGGGAAAGCCAATACAGAAACTGGTTTTCTGACACTATCCCATATTCTCTTCAAGCTATCCTTAAATTGGACATTGCAATGAGCTCCTGTAGCCTCATCATTGTAAGTCTAAATGCTTCAGTTATTCTTACAGAGAAATAGCATAGAGGGTCGTCCCCCATCTCTCCTCCCACTGCCGAAATTTTCACTTTGCCTGACCTGTGGACCCAGGTCCTGAGCTTTGTCAAAAGTATCAGTGTTTTGTTGCCACTGCAGCTTAAAACAACACCAATTAATATCTTACAGTTTGGGAAGTCAGAAGTCCAACAAAAGTCTCACTGAGCCAAAATCAAGGTGATGTCAGGGTCATGAACCCCTGCGCCTCTTTCACTCCAGGCACTTCCCAAGATACAGGTGTCCTCACAGTGCAGCACCTCTTTCTTGACCAGTTATGGTGTGATTATGTAAGAATCCTCATGGGGATATGAAATGTGAAAGGGATACCTCAGAGGCATCAAGCAGATCCATGTCTATAAAAGAGGAACCCAGAAGAAGCCCATCTCACAAAAATATTTCCACACCACCAAATCATAACATCTTAAAATTCAGTAGTAGGTATTTATTCCCTTTGAACTTAGAAAGCATCTTCAGGGGGCATTCACTTCCATTCAACAGGTATTTATTGAATATGACAACAGGGTCAAACAATGTGCTAGCTCAAGGGATGAGATAGCAGACACAAATGTCATTCCTGTCCTCGTGATGGTTAGAATACAATGGAGGAGTCACCAACAATCAATGAAGCATGTCAAAAAATTATAGAATTATAGGTAGGATGTGATAGTTAGGCTAATGTGTCAACTTGGCCAGGTAATTGTGTCCAGGTGTTTGGTCCAGCAAGCACTGGGATAATTGTAATATAAGAACATTTATGGACTTTGGTCACCAGTGAGTTTACTGGGTGGATGGCTGATTACATCTACATCAATCAAGGAGATTGCTATTAGCAATGGGAGACACTTTTATCCAATCAATTGAATACCTTAAAAGGGGAAGTGATTTCAACATTCAGAGAGAATTTCCCAGCTCATCTTTGGGCAGCCAACTTCTCCCAGAAACTCATCAAGGACCTTTATTGGACTTTCATTGGAGTCCCTGGCTTGTAGCCTGCCTGTGGAACCCAGAATTGTGTATCCCCACAGTCATGTGAGAGACTCTTATAAAATATATTATTGACAGATATCTCCTGTTGTTTCTGTTTCCCTGGAGAACCCTGACTAATACATAGGATAAATGCTAAGAACCCTTTTAACGGTGGGCCTTGCCTTAGGTTGAGTAAGTCAGGAAAGCCTCAGAAGTAATTTTTGAGCTGAGATAGGAAAGCAAAGAAGAGAGCATGCCAGGATAAAGGAACATGCATTTGAAGGCACAGGAAAGCATAGCATGTTCCAAAGGAACAGGAAAATATTTATCTAGCAAAAGGAAACAAGGCAAACATTTTGGCTGGAAAGGTAGGTACACATCTTATCAAGCGGGGTAGCCCTACAATTATCATCCACTAAAACATATCTGGGCACAAATGGGGCAACAAGCATAAACCATGACTGCCCTGGAAAACAAGAGATTTGGGAGCAAGGAAGCTCATTAGTAGATTATTGCAGAAACCAGATAAGATATAATATATTAGAAGAGATCAATATATCACATTTGAGGCATCTTAGGAATAGAGGTTAAGATATGGGTCTTGTGAGAATGAGAGAAAGAGTTGAGAGGGGAGGAAGATAAGCCTATTTTTCCTGCTAGCAGGGGATAGGTGAATCACAATGGTCCAGCCTAATTAACATGTAAAGTCTTTTATTAAAGGAGTAAAACATCATCATTGCTGTGCCAGTAAAGACTTCAAGTAAATGTTTCTGTACGTGTTGCTTGTACTTCATGAAATAAATATTTGTCCAAGAAATGTTATTAACAGACTTCCCTACAGGTTTCAGGTGCTCGCAATAGCCCTCTACTTTTCAAGAACTCACAGCTTCCTGTAACACGGGAATCAACAGTCCTTCCCACCTAGAGCTGATGCTAATTTCAGAGGCAAAGATGGTTTCAAGGTTAATGTATTCAATCTGTTTTGCTCATCTGCTTCCACCTAAATCTTTGCTGTAAATTGAGAGTGGAAAAGCAAAAGGAAAGGAAAAAGAAAGGAAAGGAGGAAGAAAGGAAGGAAAGGGAAGAAGGGAGGGAGGGACAGACAGACGGAGGGAAGGGAGGAAATAAAGTAGGATTCACCTGCATATGTTCACTGGTTTGCCCTCATGTTTCTGTAAGAAAAGGTAATCCAGGAACCAAACCAAAATGAACTCAATGTGAGTTCTTTGCACTTGGCATCTGGAAGGAAACTAGGAAGCTCCCAGGGAACTCAGTTGCATAAAGTGGGATTGGTACTTCCTCTGGAGTCAGAACCCAAATTGTGACAGATGAATTTTAAATCAGCTTGAGAGAAATAAATAAGCATGTTACTAAGACTGGATGCTTTTGGTAAGTGGAAATACCAAAAGGGAATGTATTTCTTTCAGAAACAAATGTTCTGTCATTAAGGTCACAATCAATCTCTTTCTCTCTCCCTCTTTTTCTCTCTCTCTTTTTCTTCTCTTTCACAAGCATCCATAGACAGGGTCAGCCCTCAGTTGGAGGTTAGGCAGGGGTAAGTCTTCTCTGAGCCCTTCCACCTGCTCTTTACAGTCACAACATCCAAGATTGTTAGGCTGCCCTTGGCAGGGCCAAGTCATATCTAAGCCTCCAGGGGCAAACTTAGACTCCAGTATGAGTCTTCCTTGCATCATCAGAGTGTTTTATCTTTAATAGCTTAATACAGTGATCAATAGAGAAACTTAGAAAATATTTCCTACTAAGGTGTGAATAACTATGTAACATCCTACCCTATACCACCCACTGTTTGTCAGAGAGATGTATATGTTTTAAAAAGAAGCTTCTTGGAAAAGTAAAAGAGTAAATTTCAAATCTCAAATGTAGACCATCAGATACTGTGGAAGTAAGTGGAAATCACATATATTATATTTATATTAATATATTATATATATATATGGAATATATATGTGTATGTATATACAAAGAAAGAGACAGAGAGTACAGGTGGCTTCCATGCCTATTCAGCTATTATGGTAAGGAAAAATTAATTCATTCAGTGTTTCCTGTTCTGTGGCAGACCTGTGCCAGCTACCAGCTATATGGTGGTGGATAAAACAGAAGTGCTCTTTGTCCTAATAGAGCTTACAGTTTCTTGAACGTAAGATCCATTACAAAAGTATGTAAGTATATACTTTTTCTTTTTATAAACAAAATAGACAGAGTTCTAAGGAAGAAAATAAGTGGTGCAGGGAGCTTATTTTAGATGGAGTGGTAGGGAATGGATTCTCTAAGGAGGTCAGTTTTAAGATGAGACCTGTGGGTGAGAAGGAGTCAAGCATGAAAATTTGAAGGAAATTCACACTGAAGTTAATATTGAGGCATATTTCCTTACAATCATATATCTGTATATGTATATACGTTACACAACCTAGAGCAGCCTTTTATATTCTCACATTGTATTTTTTCATAAATGCTTTTAGTTGCTGCTTGGCATTTTCTCATATAGTTCTCCTTAATTTACCAAATCATTTAGGACGTTTAAGTTGTTTTGATTATTCCACTATTATACATGACACTTTGGCAAATATCTTTACACATAAATATTGATATTTAAGTTTATTCCCTAGGACAGATTCCTAGAATTGGAATGACTAGATAAAAGGATGTGAACATCAAGTCTCTGGTGCACATTGCTATTAGAGTATGTGAGTGATTGTCTCACTTACACCCTTACCAAACTGGTCATGTTGTGTTTTGTTTTTGTTTTTTTTTTAATAAGGTGATCATGAAAGTTTGTACTTTGGTTTGCCTTGCTTTGATGTCTTTCAATTTTCAATATTGATTGAATCCTGATTCCAACTGAAAGAATTTGATGGCAGATGTTTCCCAAGGAACCAAAGGATAGCAGGAGCACAAAGTAGCCCATCCTCACCCCCCTGGGCCGGATCACACGAACTTCATCTCTCCCATGCCCATTTTTTAATTTTTTAATTTTTAAAAGATACTTTGATTATGTAAATGTTACACAAAAAATATGGGGATTCCCATATGCCCTGCTCCCCACACCCTAATGAAGGACATTGTCCATGCCCATTCCAAAGGTTCTCTTCTCAGTTGAGACTCTGGATTGCCCAAATCCCTCCTGCCATATGTGAGTGACTTCAGAGAGCTTGAGTCTCTGGTTGGTGCTGAGAGATGTTTCCAGGACTCTGATATGTTTCAAAGGGAGCAGGGGCAGAAGGCCACCAGGCTGGTCATGAGTAGGGGCTGGGACTCACACCTCCAGCTCGCATCATTTCATGGGCCCAGACTCTCTCTCTCTCCACAGAGAAAACACTTTCCACATTTAGCCCTTACCTGAGAGGTGCAGGTAGAGTAATTACCAACCAGAACTCTATGAAAGAATAGCCTCTGGAACCATTTTAGAAAAATTAGATGTCAGTTTTGCTATCCCCAGAACTACTAACTCAGAATCTGGACCTAGAGTCCTGAAATCTGCTTTTCAAAATACTCCACAATTAAAGCTGTTGATGAGCTATTAATTTCAGAGAACCAAGGTAATCTTTAACGGTTTGGGAATTTAAACCCTAAGGGAGTGGATATGCATACAATCTCTAAACATCAAGTCAATATTTTTCCCTTCCAGCCCTTGAAATCCTTATGTAAACATACTCCCAGAAAGCCCAGCCCATCATTATTCTACACAAGCCTAAATGACTAAAGATACCCAATTTAGCACCTCAAGAAATCCCCCTTCCCAAATACAAACAGAAGAGAGCTAAACAATCATCCAGAGAAATCCAGCTGGATGGAATCCATTTTTTATCTCAATTATCTGGATAATTAATACAAAATAAAACTGAAACCTGATTTTATTTGTCTTAAACTGAAAAATATGTGTCATTAAAGCTAATCCAATTCTGGTACTATAAGAGCATAAGCGAACTGAACTTCAAAAGACATGATGAGAGCTGCTAAAATAACTTTTATGTGCTCCTGTCAATAGCTTTCTCTTTAAATCAATATCTCCTACAAAGAAGTCCAGAAAGTTTATTAGATAACATGCAACTCATTCTCTTGCATAAACTGATGAGGGTATTTGTGATCGTGTGCCCAACTACATGATGTCTACAAAACCAGGTATGCATTTCTTTTGATCCATGCAGGCCATGGGTAAGAAATTTCATACTGAATATAGGAGATTCTCGGTTCCCTTATTAACATTCCAAAGAATCATTTCTATATCTCACTGAAAAACACATCAGATGCTGAAAAGCATTACCGAGACAAGAAGGAAATAGAAAATCAACACTTGAGCCCTAAAACAATTAGTTGCATTAATTAGTTTTAACAATTAATATGTACCATGTTAAAAAAAAAACTATTTTGTTTTCAGTTTTCCAGTTAAAATCTGTTATCAAGTCAGACCTACTTCTTTGCTTTATTTTCACCTGTGTAAGAAACATTGTTCAGAGGGAGAAACCTGCTGTGGTTGACCAGTAACACAGTCTCTTCCCTCAGCTTTGCAGCTACATGCAACCTCTCCAGGCTGACCATTCAGGAAAAAGTGCAGGGGCTTCCTTGAGCCTACTTAGCCCTCCCCATCTTCTTTTCCATCTTTTCTGCACAAATACTTGGTATCTCCCATCGTAGGATCTCAACTGTGCTTAAGAACTCCCGTGTTTTCTTTAAACTCTACCCTACTGCAAAGGATTTGAAGCAGGCTGGGGTATATACTGAATCTTTTAATCCCGTCCTCCACCTGGCCCAAGCCTCAGGGTCAGTTTAAATCCCTGTGGCTTTTCTTAACTGCCTCCCCAACAATAGCTTTCCTCCCCTCCTTTGTAATGGTTTATCACTCGTCACCCATTCCCCCCCCCCCCCGATTTAATTTTTACCACCTGCTCACATGGTTAGAGGATTTAAAAAATCTAAGCCTAAACCTTATCTTAGCTATAAATTCCTTAAGTTTTGTATTCCATCTTTGCAGTGCCTCTTTGTCTTCTACAGAATCTAAGCCAATTAAAATCTGTGTACACAGTGTCATTGTATAAAAATATAAAAATAATGTCAATAATAATAAAATAGTAACAATTATTTTATTGTATCTCAATTAAGAGTCAGACACTTTTGTAAGCACTTAGCATATGTCATTTCCTTAAATAACCCCATTCTCCAGGGGAGGAAACTACAGTTCAGAAGCATGTGTATGAATAACAGATAGGTTTTACAAAGAGGACACTCTCGACTTGGCGACATACTCATGCTATGAGTAGTTTTCTGAAACCAAAGCAGAATGAGGAAGTACAGAATCACATACCTACTTTCTCTCCCCCATCTTCCATCCTGTATGGGCCATCTTTTCTTCTCCCCCTCCAAGTTCATAAATTTGCATTTTGATGACCATCCTCAACTGAAATTTACTACATGCCAGGGTCTGAGATTACAAAGATGAAGAAGACAACCAAGGTGTGATCAACAACCTCAGGGAGCCCACCCTTAGTTGTACAGGTGAAGCAGGCTAGTCAAATAGAGAATGAATAGATGGATCTGGAACCTGGCAAGAAGTCCACGTGGACATTGATACCCCCAAGATGGCTGCTAGAAAACCCTTGTGAGATTTCTGCCATCCAGAATGAGATTTCCTCCAGAAGCCAGAAGAAGCCCCAGATATTCTCCAGGGACATTATCATTGGGCCTACCCAGGGGGTTGATGGGTGGGGTAATCAATCAAAATGACAAACTGGGGGCCGGCTGTAGCCCAGTGGATAGGGTGCCGGTTCACCACATGGGAGGCCCCGGGTTTGGTTCCTGGGTACCTCTTCAAAGTGGGCAGACTGCCTTGAGAATGGCAAGCCGCTGTGGGCGGGGCAGAGCTGCCGTGGGCAGGGCAAAAAGTGCCGCCACGGGCAGGGCAAAGCCACCACGGGCAGGGCAAGTCACCCACGAACGGAGCAGATCCACCCATGAATGGAGCAGAGCCGTCTGCGCGGTGACCTGGCTTAGCACGTCGCTGCAATGGGGGGAGACAGAGCAGACACAGAAGAATGCAGAGAAATGAACACAGCAAGAGCAAGCAGAAAGGGGGGGATATGTAACCAAAAAAAAAAAAAAACAGCAAACAACTGAAACTCCTCCCATGCCATTA
>PVKH010008994.1:0-19114 GCA_004027955.1 Chaetophractus vellerosus
TGAATTTCTTCAGTAAGCACTTCCAAAACTTCACTGTTCAAAAGAAATTGATGGGACAACACCTAACCATTAAAGGATTTTCTCCCAAGTCTCCTTCCTGTGCATTCAGTTGTCTTTCATATCCAGAAGAAGTATACTATACAAGCCACCTGATGAAAACTTGACTGGATTTAACATCCTGGAAATAACAAACTATGTTAAAGGAGATAAATTAGGGATTGCAGGTGCTGTGATCTCATCAATGCATTAATGTTTCTCTGTAGTAGCTGGTTCCTGATTGCAGGTCTTTTACGTCATTCTTTAGACACCCAGCAATCTCTTGGAGTTAGCTCCTATGGTCCTCTGAGTCTGCATGCAAATGAGTAGGAAACTTAGTAAAAAACTCCTTTGTAATCTATAGCATTTATGTTAAACAGTCTTCCAGGTTCAAGAATCCCAGGAGCCTGTCCTGACCAGCATTTTCATGTACGATTGCAGGGAAATATCTAAGAGCTTATTGCTCAGCACTAGTTGTTAGGGATGCTCTGAACTTTTAGCTCCCAGAGGGTTACAATTATCAGCTTCAGCAAGATGGCAGCCAATTCAGTTCATTCTGTTTTCTCTGTGCCTGTAGCATCTGTGACCACAAAGCTGGCTGGGGTTGGTTAGTAGCATCTTATGCCTGCACTTTGGAAGAGATCTTATATTGTGGGACTTGGGGCACTTAATGTTTAGTCAGGGGAGCATAAGAACTTGAACCAATCAGAGCCTATACAAAAATGCTAATACCTCTCTCATAGAGTTATAGGGAGGATTGAGAAAGATACAAGTGAAAGTATCTAGATCAATGAAAAATTAATATTCTACTATTGATTCTATGAGAATAAACACATACAGGTTAGAGAATTGCTGCAAAATATTAAAAATGTGAATCAAGCTTAAGAGCAAAAGCTTTGGAGGACAATAAGCTATAATCCTGTGTATTAGTCAAGGTTGTCTAGGAAAACAGAACTGATAGGAGATATCTGTAAATATTATGAGATTTTATAAAATTATCTCACAAGACCATGGGATTCAAATGTCTAAATTCTGTAGGGCAGGCTGCAAGCAGGAACTACAACGAAGGTCCTCAATGATTTCCCCAAGAGAAACTGGCTGTCTGAAGTAGGGGCTTGGAAGAAACACGATTGGAAAATAGGTAACAATGAGGTCTCTCATCTGACTAATGAAATCAGTTCTCTTTTTAAGGCCTTCAACTGATTGGATGAGATGTCTGTCACTATTGAAGGCAATCTCCTCAGTTGATTGTTGATGCAATTAGCCATTGATGCAATCAATCCAATGATGATTTAAGGCCATGAAATGTCTTCATATAATCAGGTCAGTGCTTTCTTGATGGAACAACTGGGCACTATTACCTGGCCAAGTTGACACATGAGCCTAACCATCACATTCCACCCCTTGTCAACCTGGCAATTATACACATCACATTAAACCATACTTAATCTTTAAATAAAAACAATAACATATATATTTTCACCTAACATTACCCAACTGTCCTTTGTACAATCTTGGGAGTTGGCATCATATAACTTAAATATTATGACATGAAACTAATATAACTTATGTCATATGATAAAGGGATAAGGTAGTGAAGAAAACAGTTATTTTCTTTTTTACATATACAAACATACTCATGATAAAACAAGGAATAAATATTCATGACCATTACAGTCCTTGTTTCTGTAACTGGTCACATGGTCTTTGTTCATATTTATCTCTACCTTCTTCCACTACCCATTCCATGTTCCCTTTACCCTTAGCAAGTACATCATCTGGCCATGATTCTTTGACTGGGGTGTGACCCAAACCTTCATTCCTGAAGTTTCTGGGAAATTGGTAGTCCTGCTTTGATTGGGTTGTTTCAGTTTACCATTGTCTTTAATAAATGAGCATGTTAGTACTAAAAGATTCCCCTGGGAATCTCCTGTATTCCAGGCAAACTCTTCTTTACCTCCATTGTGTAGTTGCAATGCTATTTCCACTTGACTGTGAGGATCAATCATCTCAGCCATTATAATAAATTGTTCTAGCCCTGCAAGTTATTCCTACTAGTTGGTGCCATAATTGAGTCTTCAAAAGGTCATTCTACTGTTCTATCAATCCAGCTGTTTCAGGATGATAGGGAACAAGGTAAGACTAGTGAATTCCATGTGCATGTGCCCATTCCCACATGTCATTTACTGTGAAGTGGGTCAGAAGCAATGTTGTGTGGATTACCATAATGGTCAATAATGCATTCTGTAAGTCCATGGATGGTGCTTTTAGCAGAAGCATTATATGCAGAGAAGGCAAATCCTTATCCAGAATATGTGTCTATTCTAGTTAGAACAAATTGCTGCCTCTTTCATGATGCAAGTGGTCCATTTTAATTAACCTACCACCAGGAAGCAGCCTCTAGGAGTGGTGGAATATTGGGAGCTAAATGTGGGTCTTTGCTGCTGGCAGATTGGACACTCACAGTTACTGTAGCCAGGTCAGACTTGGTGATTGGAAGTCCATGTGCCTGAGCCCATGCATAACCTCCATCCTTACTGCCATAGCCACTTTGTTCATGAGCCCATTGATCAATGAATGGTGTTGCCGGGGAAAGAAACTGACTGGCATAAAAAGAATGGGTCTTATCCACATTATTAATAATCTTATTCACATTATAATTTAAAAATTCCTCTGCTGAAGTCACCATTTGGTAAGAATTCATGTGGGACACAAATATCTTCATGTTTTTTGCCCAATCTGAAAGGTCTAGCCACATACCACTTCTCCAGACCACTTTGTCACCAATTTTCCAATCATGTTTCTTCTAAGACCCTGATCCTCCAGCCAAACCATGGCAACAGCCCATGAATCAGTACACAAATCCATTTCTGGCCATATCTTCTTTCAAGAAAAATGAACAGCCAGGTATACTTCTCAAAGTTCCACCCACTGGAAGGATTTTCCCTCACCATTGTCCTTCAGGGACATCCCAGAAAGGGGCTGCAGTGCTGCAGTTGTTCACTCTCAAGAGGTACCTGCATATCATGCAGAACCATCTGTAAACCAGGCCTGCATTTTCTTTCTCCATCAACTGATTGTAAGGAACTCCCAAAGGGGCCATAGGTATGGGCTGGGAAAGAGAATGTAATGTGGCAGGAGTGGGGGATATAGGCATTTGGGCCACTTCTTCATGGAACATAGTTATGCCTTCAGGATGCCCTGGGGCCCTGTCTCATATGTGCTACTTCCACTTTATGACACCTAATTATATTACCAATAAGTCTAAAGTAGTTGCTGCTTCTTTCTCACTGGGTTCAGTCAACATGATATCATCAATATAATGGACCAATGTAATGTCTTGTGGGAAGAAGAGATGATCAAGTTCCTTGCAGACAATATGACATAGAGCTGGAGATGGATATACACCTGAGGTAGGACAGTGAAGGTATATTGCTGGCATTTCTTGCATTGCCAGCTGAAAATAATTTTTTTTGTTGTTCCTTTCTAACAGCAATTAAGAAAACGCATTTGCCAGATCAATAGCTGCATACCAAGTATGAGAAGGTGTGTTGATTGCTCAATGATACCACATCTGGAACAGCAGCTGCAATTTGGGTCATCACCTCGTTAAGTGTATGATAATCCATTCTCATCCTCCAAGATATCTGTTTTCTACACAGGCCAAAAAGGAGAGCTGAATGAGGATGTGGTGGGAAACACCGTTCATTCATCCTTCTAGTCCTTGATGGTGGCACTGATCTCTGCAATCCCTCCAGGAATCCAGTATTGATTTTGATTTACTGTTTTGCTAGGTAGGCGCAGTTCTAGCAGCTTCTGTCTGGCTTTCCTAACATAATAGCCCTCACTTCACCAGTCAGGGACCCAATGTGTAAATTCTGCCAGTTCCTGAGTAGACGTTTTCCAACTATGCATTCCTGAACTTGGGAAATAAACTACAGAATGGATCCAGGGTCCCCCTGGACCCTTTATTAGATTGAAATGAGCTAAAACAACATTGATCACCTTATCTCCATAAGCCCCTACTCTGACTGGCGGATGACAGTGACATTTTGGGTCTCCTAGAATTAATGTCACTTCTGAGCCAGTGTCTAATAATCCCTGAAATCTCTGATTATTTCCTTTCCCTGTGAACACTTATCCTGTTAAAAGGCCCTAGTTCTCTTTGGGGAAGGCTAGGAGGAAGGATAACAGTATAAAATTTTGTTCACATGACAGTGACCTTCCTGAAGGGGACCTGGCCTTAACCTCATTCAAGAGGCTCTAGGTCTGTAAACTGTCTCATGTCTGGGAATTGATTAAGAGACCATGACTCTCTGTTTCTGTAATTCAACTTAGACTTTTGTTCACTTGACTAAAACTCTTCTGCTTATACATATGAAGTAGGAATCTAATAGACTGCCCAACAAGATTACTTCTAGGTACCCTATGCCGATGTCATAGGTTTCTGCAGCTGACTATTTTATTTGCTATTTTGAGTCTGCTGTTCAGTGTGGTAGCCACACCCACCTTGTCTTTGGTGATTAAGTGCTGCCACTTGGCTTATGTCAACCAGGATACAATCATCTCCATAGTGTTTAAGTATCCCAGTTCAGTGATGGCAGTTCCCAAGGTAATATCTGCTCTACAGAGAAAAGCAACCACAGGGATCTTCAGAAAAAAAATTGAGTTCATCTCACAAATTTATTCCTCGTGGACTTGTCAAAAGTTATGTCCTCTGTACATTCCTGGGGTGGGGGAACAGGTCTTAGATGATAAATCCATTCTAACATTCTAATCTCTCTAAAACTTTGGATAATCTAATTTACAGTATAAGAGCAGTTCTGGTACTTTGCCACCGGGTAATGTCATCCATTTTTCAGCCAGCCACTTGAACAAATTGTTAGAGCTATTTCTAACCCATATCTTGAGCTACAACATTGAGTCCAGAACCTCTGATAAGTGAGTGCATAAAAGTAAATTCAGCCTGATCCAACTTTATATTTTTTCCACCATTTTATGGATATTACTATCCATTCCCACACATATTCTCCTGATTTCTATCCAAGTAAATTGGGAAAATCGTGCAGTTCTTTCAGAGTATAACTTAGTCCTCATGAGTCACACTTTGTACTTCATTTTTTGAGGCTTGTTGTGACATTAGTCTAGTTATATGTCTTGAAGAAAAGAGAGTTGTTGAGTGTGGATAATGAGAAACATTAACTGTATCCAATGTGTTTAGGAACAACCAGCCAATAGCATTGTACCTTTCAAATCCAGAAAACTTTGCTAAGGTGCCAAAAACACTCTCACCTTGAGCCTTGCCTCTAATAAGAATAGAAGTAGCCATATAGAGTGGTGATAATTTACAGATCTCTATTGCCAACTCATGCCGTGGACTATAAGGGGTCCACTGATTTTTGGAAATAGAGTCATTAGTGCCTTTGAATTTTTAAATCAGAGTAGAGAATTAATTGCAAATACCTCTGACACAATTCAGAAATCCCATTTTTTAAGATTCTGTTTTTCAAGACTCACTTACCGTACCAAGTTGTATTAGTCAGGATTCTCCAGGGAAACAGAACCAACAGGAGATATCTGTTAATATTATGAGATTTTATAAAATTTTCTCACATTACAATGCATATGCATGAGACCAAATTCTGAAGGGAAGGCTTAAAGCCAGGAATGCTGATGAAGGTCCTTGATAAATTCCCCAGGAAGAGCTGGTTATCTGAAGAAGAGATGGTTATTCTCTCTTCTGACTGCTGAAATCACCTTTCCTTTTAAAGCCTTCAATTGAGTGGATGAGATGTCTCTCATTACTGAAGGCAATCTCCTCAGTTGATTATAGATGTAAATAGCCATAGATGCAGTCAACTCACATGATTTAAGTCATTGAAATGTCCTTGCAGTAACAATTAGGCCAGGGCTTGCCCCATCAAACAACTAGACACCATTACATGGTCAAGCTGACACGTGAGCCTAAACATCAAACTTTAGGACTGGATCTTCTACTTACTAGCTATGCAATCTTGGGAAAGATTATCAGGTTCTTTTTGCCTAGCTTTCTATAAATGTACAAAGGGGATGAAAAGGTACCTATCTCATAGGACCACTGTGACATGATATGAAATTGTGAATGCAATGTTTAGAATGTAGTCAAGCATTAAGTGTACTTTTTTGTCTATTGTCATCTTCTGTACAGGACATGAAAAACCATGTTGTGACATATATCTATATATCTATATATCTATATACATATCTTTTTTTCTCTTATGGTTGTTAGGAAACTGGGCAAATGAAGAAATTAGGAGAGAAAAAAGACAAGTTTTTAAGTATTCAATGAAAATTCACAGGTCCTTATAATTCTAAATTTTTTTATGCATGTTTGATATCTCCACTAAAAAATCTGACAGTACAGGTGAGATTCCCTGTAAGAGATTTAAAAATGTGAATATCACAAGACTAATAAATTATGAACACTTTTATGTATCAATCATTCTGTTAGTGTGGCACCTCATCTGAGTTTATTATAGTCTCCATGAATGAAATAATATCATATATATGTATGGAAATCTGACTAAATTCAAAAGCTAATAATTACTAACACACAGAGTTCAATCCATAGTCATCTAATTTCTAAATCCACGCTCTAATCAGTGTGTTATTTTATCTAATAAAAGACTGGTGTTGTGATGTGTGTACACACAGGGCATGATGGGAGAGGAAATACTGTTTCAAACCAGCTCTAGATTGTTAGGAGATTTTGTTCTATCACCATGAGCAGTTAGGACATATTGCTCAGACAAATCCAATATGCAGCAGTTGAACAGGGCAGAGAGGTTAGAGAAATGAGAACATCTTCTAAATTCCTTTCCTACATTTGGACCCATCCTGGTGACCTATTTAAGCACAATATAAACTTTGATTTTGGAATCTCTTGATGGCTACAGGGCAGAGGAAAGTTTAACCAGCAATTCAGATTTATACACAGGGACATACTCTGTATGAATGGGCTATATTAACCTTCTAGAGGATTATATATCAAAGACAAGAACCTGCATTTTATTCCAAATTCTTCAACCTACTAATATGTGATACTTATATGTAATACTTTTAAGTAGGCCTGTCAAATAGCTTTAAATAAAATAGAATTATTGGGAGAAATGCCAAAATATAACCTGAGAAATCATCAAACTAGTGTAATTTGCACAGAAAATATTTGGAAAATATTTTCATAATTAAATTGAGAGAAATGTTTGCATGGCAGACATATCCATAAAAACAACATTGTTGATTGTCATTATTGAAATCTTCTATCATCTAAGGTAAATTACACTACTTCTTTGTGTTTCATTGTCATACTTTGCAAAGGAGAAGTTGCAAAAAATATGGTTTCATAGGGGAAGAAGATAAGAATGACATCATTTTTTATGTCAGAACCAAAACAAGCAAGGAGATAGTGTAGCACCCTATGAAAGAAAAATTCAGAAAGTAAAAATTTCCTAGGTGTAATACATGCACAGAAAGAAAATCTTTTTGAAAACAAATACAAAATAAGTATTTTTCATACATACAAAAGCTAAAAGAATTATTCATCAGCAGACTCATAGTATAAGATATACTAATGGAAGCCATTCAGGCAGAGAAAAAACGATTTTAGATGGAAATATGGATCTATACAAAGAAAGGGAGATATTAAAAATAACTGCAAGAGTAAGTGTGTAAGTAAAAATATATAAGATTTTCTCATATTTATACCTTCTTAAAACATTATTAGCTGTTAAATAAAAAATAAACACCACCTGAATATTCTGTGTGAATGTGAACTTTTTTGTGTCTGACTATTTAATTAAAGAATGAGTAAGAAGTCTTAGCAGACTTGATTTCCAACAGTTCTCCCCCACTTTTAGGGAAATTTATAAGGAATGGATATAATAACTGTTTTTTTTTTTGCATAAGTGCCAAGAAGTCAGTATATCATAATAGATAAAGAGAATTAGAGCCTTTTCTTCTACCTACAAATGAGACTCATCAGACATAGAATGAGGGTCTATGTTTAAAGACATAGAGGAGTCAGAAAGAAAATCACACACAGCCAGGTCTCTTTGTAAAAATACACCTAGAGGATGAAGAGAGAAACTTTGTAGGAAAGAAAGCTCCACTACCACTTCCTCTGCCTCAATCTCTAATGTGGAATTGGTTATAAACTGCTGAGAATCATTTGGATTGATGTAACTCACTTGGCACTTTGGGTTCAAGCCATTCCTGTATTTAAGAAGATAATGAATTGTGTGGACAACCTACCACCTGCAGGAAAATGCACCATTATTAAAGTTCTCTGAGCAAAAAGTGGGTGCCTTTGGGGATCCAGTAAAGCACTTATTAACTTATGTAGGACATGGCTTTTGTCAACTTGATTCCTTGGTTTTAATTCTCTCTGTAAGAGAATGTCAGCAGAGACAAATGACACTAAACCTAATGAGAATTTCCTGGCAATGACATAGAATGACGAACAACTGCAACTATATGTCTAACTTGAAGTTTATGTCCATGTTCTAACTCTAACAGTCGTTCTAACTGTAGCTCTAACTTTATCTTCAACTCTAACTCTAACTCTAACTTCTAAGGAACTTTAACCTCTAACATTTTTATCATACAGACAAGAAAGGAGATGGATTCTGTAATCTCCTTCCCTTGTTTTTTACTTCTGGGACCAAACTCTCACTAGGGCTTAAGAGGACCCCAAAAACTCATTTTGAGTGCTCTGGTGATGAGCACTAAAAGGAATATTACTTAGGAGACAGGAAGGAGTCTTATGTCACATACATGTTGACATATGAAAAATATATAGGAAACTTGCCCAGGTTTTACTCATTGGACAGGAAGGCACAAAGCTGAAAAGCATTTATAGATACATTTATTAATGAAGGGGATTGAGAATAAGTGAATGATTCTGCGATGGTTTCTATTTTCCTGACAAGTATTGGGAGAAATAGTCTTTTGAGATGAAAGGATAATGTGTAAGATAAGGATTAAAGGAAATGGGTACAACATTGGAGCATATGCTAAGAAGAATGTGTAGAAGAGGGAATTGTCCAGAACAGCTAAAAATCTTTCCAAGAAGCATTGATGTCCGAGTGCATATTGGAGTTCAGAATTGTTGTTACTACTCCTTTTCTTTGATTGTATAGATTTTTTTCACCATTGCCTTCCATATTAGGTAAAGTGGAAAAGGTGATACCTATATTTATGATTTAAACATTTCAGTTGGAGTAGTGTGTTACAGTAAAGCAGAGAGAAGCTCTAACTGGATTATGTTTTGTAAGGATAGCTATTTCTTCATTATCCTATTTGAGGAACAGGATAATACATGAGCTATACTAATCTGTGCCTTTATTAATACTTATAGGACTTTTAAGACAAATTTAATCAATATATTAGTCAGACTAAGGTAAATTGGCTGTAGTAGTAAATGAATCCTGAAATATCATTGACTGTTAGAATATAATTTTATTTCCTGAAAAGATAAAATCCACTGAGTGTTCGGTGATCCTGTAGGGCAGTTGTCCAACTTGTAGATACTCAGTTATCCAGATTGCTTCATCTATGTAGTCCTCCAATTTTAATGCAGTCATTTATGCTTGATGAAGCGGGGAAAAAGACAGCTGGATAGTAGCATATTGGCCCCTTAACTGATCACATTGAGTGAGGCACACTTTACTTCTGTGTGATTGACACATAGTCTTATTTAAAAGCAAGGGGGCTGAAAATATGACAGGGACGCATGGATATTTGGTAAAAAGCAAATGAGCTAGCCACTATTGAGAAAGCTGATTTCTCATTTGGAATGAATTGTTTCCTTAACCATTAAATATTAATGTTTTTAAAATACATTTAGCAGAAGCTATAGTATGGCTATGGAGTAATATGTGTCAATCTTAGTGGTCACTAAGATTGGCCTGGCTTTGATCTGAATCTTCTTCTTTTATCTGGATTCTTTCTCTGAGAGTTGCAATTTAAGTGTCTAAATTTCACAGGACTCCCCATTTCATTAGTCTGCAACTGGTGGACAATTTTCTATCAAAATTTGAAAGTGCAATCTGCCTTGATTACACAGATATGTTAAACTCTGTTTTTTTGTACCAGCTATTTTTATTTTTTAGAAACTATTTCTGGTCCTATCAGTACAAGGCAAAAATAAATCCCATAAATTAATTTTGTAGGTTCAGGGTTGTATAGGCTGTTTGGGTACAAAAAAATGCCTGTCATATGTCTTCTATCTTGGAACATCATGTGCAATTTACTATGTGGTTATAGCTGGGAAAATTATATATCCCTCCTTGGCTCTAGCCAGAATAAAAAATCAAGGAAAATACCTCCCAGATAAAGTGAAAATGGAGCTCCTTCAAGTTATTTGACACAGCAACATTAATTTTGAAATGGGTTCTGCCTTAGGACTTTCTCTCATCTTCATAAACAGTCATTTCTGTTTGCACCCTGTCTCTAATAAGTCTACCAGAATTCAGCATTTAACATTAGAAATATGAATTTTAAACAAAATGGTTCTTATCTCTTTTTATTATTTTTAAGTAATTGGCTTATTGCTTGTATAATTTGTACCTAGACATTTGAAAAGTATTGTTCCAATGATTAAAGAAAGCCATAGAATTTCCTAACATTTTAACAATTTTATATTTTATATCAATTAGGCTATCCCTTTTATCAGTAATTTGTAAATTCAAGGAAGTTACTATTTGGAAACACTTAGTCATTATTTAATCAAACATTAATATTTATGAAAGAGGAAACTTTAAAGACTCCAGATAGGAAAATGTTGTAATGTACTTAAACATAAAATTTCTGATTGCAAGACCGTTATCATTTGCATTAGCCATATTTTATAAAATATAAATAGATTTCTTTCATCTTGTTTATTCTCAATTCTTAACCAAGAACATTGCTTGGCTCCAGAGGTTCCTCACAGCATTTTTCACTTCTGCATTTCTGAGAGTGTAAACTAAAGGGTTTAACATGGGTGCTATTATAGTATAAAATACAGACACTGCTTTGTCAATAGAGAAGGTGATCGTGGGCCAAATGTTCACAAATATACCGGGTACAAAGAATAAGATGACCACAGTAATATGGGAAGCACAGGTGGAGAGAGCCTTCCGAGCTGTGAGTTCTGAGGGAGTAAAGGATGAGGACATACGAGGTGATAAGAATAGAAAAACAGAGCAGGCACAGCAGCCCACTGTTGGCAACAACAAAGAGTCCAAAGATGTGAGTGTCAGTGCAGGCTAGCTTCAGCAGAGGGTAAAGATCACATATGAAATGGTCAATGATATTGGGGCCATAGAAAGGTAACCATACAATAAAAAGGATTTGAATCAGGGCATGAAGAAATCCCCCAGCCCAGGACACAACCACCAGGAGACTACACACTCACCAGCTTATTGTGATCGTGTAGTGCAGGGGCCTGCAGATGGCCACATAGCAGTCATAGGCCATCACAGTGAGCAGAATGATCTCAACTCCCACAAAGAAATGCTCTGCAAAGAACTGAGTCATGCATCCACCAAAGGAGATAGTTTTCTTCTGAGAAGGGAAATCAAATATCATTTTGGGGGCCATAGTAGATGAAGAACAGATATCTATGAATGATAAGAAAGACAGAAAGAAATACATGGGGCATCCCAGGGCTGGGCTGGTGGTGACTGTCACTACAATAAGTAGGTTGCCTGCTAGGGTGATTAAATATATAACTGTAAACATCACAAACAAGAGTTTCTGCAAGTCTGGTTTCTGTGTCAGGCTGAGCAAGATGAATTCTGTGATGTTGTTCATTGCTTCATGGATCCAAGTCATCATTTGGATAAAATATTTATCTGCAAATATCACAGGGTTTGCAATAGTGATAGATAAATTTTGATGAAGCAATTTATATATCTGTCATGATAATTTTTCCTGTAACATTGATGGAAACTCTCAAGCAGTTAAATCCCAGCCTTAAATTTGGGCCATATTAGCAAATACATCTTGAATACATAGCCCTCTTCTGACTACTCACAAATGCACTGAGCATGTTTTTCTGACTATTCTAATGTCAGGCAAATCTCCTGCATTTTAGATGGATGGATACTTTCCAATCATTGCCATATATTTTCTGCCATAGAAAAACAGGAATAGAAAGAAGGCTGTCAGGAGAAGAACAGACTTGAACTATCAGCACTTAATATCCTGTGTGTCTCATCACACTAGCTGATAAGGTTAAGCTACAGAATTGGTTTCCTTATTAATTTTACCTTGTTTCAGGGTGAATAGAAAACATCAAGTTATTTCAGCATGAAATTTGGGTTGATGTAGTGATTTTAGAATCAACAGGCATGAGTGAGTATTTGAGGCAACAATAAGAAACACACTGACAGTTAAGTTTTTGAGCTCATGCTACACGGAAACAGAATTGTGTGAGAATGCAGCCATTTCTTTAGCAAAATCCCTCTGGATGATTGATAACCTGTAGAGAATAAAACAGACAGTATGATGCAATGTGTATATCCTAAATTATTTGAAACTCCTGAATTCACTATTGTGGAACTCCAGTGAAACTTAAATTTCAAGACTATTGTATAAAACAACACTCATTTTGAGGAAGATTATGAAATGTTCTCTGAATTTGTTCTGCAAACAGATAATTTAATTTGATGGAACACAGGCACCATAATTTATTGAACAGAACATATTCTTTAGTATAGACAGACAGTTTTTGTATTTTGTTTCCAGCTATGTGAAGTTTTTATAACTCTTTGTATTACTGAGTCTTAACTTTTTAATATATAATGTAGGAATAATAGCAAATGGCATAGAAGAATTGAATAACATCATTATACTTTTGTTAAAGCTTGTATCCTAAAGTTAACAAAATAGTTTTCTACATCTTTCCAAATTAATTCTTAAAAGAATGAAAATTTCAATATACATTATTATTCTTTTTAAAAAATATTTGCTCATTATATTATCAGGAGGGAGGGGAAACTAAATAAGCAAGGCTATAAACAAACTAAGTACTGACCTTCAAAAAGTGAAAACTACATATTACATTAGAATATATTAGACTACAGAAAATAGAAAAAGATTAAATTTCTTAAATAAATATCAAGGCTTATTGGTATTTTAAAAACTCTTAGGAAGGATAAATCCACATAAGCTGAATAAGAATCAAAGGATTGTCAAAAGGATATCAATTTAAAGAATATTGAAAAGAATATTATAAGTACAGCACAGGGAGTAATAAAATTTTTCAATAAATAATAAGCATTTTTCAAAACAGCTAAGTATTTTCTTCATATTGTCACCAAAATAATGGGAAAAAACAAAATAAGGAAAAATTTAGAAAGCGTCATATGTATTAAAAACTTTTGAAAAGCATAACTCTATTTTTTAAAAAATGAGATAAATATGTATCTGATGTCCATATGGGGGAAGGGCTTGTTAAGTAAAAATGTATAAAACCTAGGACAAATATGATAGCTTTCAATTACATAAAGACATGGAACACACTTGAAAATAATTCCAAAAAGTATGACCATAAACTATTTCTATAATAATAGCATTTAGAAAAATAAAGTCTTTTCACATCTTTTATTTAAAAAGGTTAAATTAATGAAAATTAATTTCAGAGAAAAATATGAGACATCAAGAATTTTCTGCTTCTTAAAATATCAAGAAAAACTATTTAAAATGTGAAATATTTTTAACTGGCAAATTTGCAAGGATATATGAAAACTATATTAGCCATTGCTTGTAAGGGTGTTTTGGTTTAAAATATTCTGCAAATTAAATTTTACCCTATCTATGTATCTTAGTCTAGTATTCTTTACATCAATGAATCTATTCTATATAAATAAATAATGGGCAAAACTTATGCATTCAAGTTTTTTTTTCACAATACATTTATAATAGTGAAAGATTTGAGACAACTAAAATGACTCCTTAAAGGGAACTATTAAACTAATTCGGATATGCAATTATAAATATTAGGTGGGCATTAAAGAATTTTGTAAGAAGAATAATTATGTGGAAAGTATTTTTTAATATAATACTAAGTGGAAAATGCAACATACAAAATGTCACATATATTAGGCTATTAATTGTATAAAATGACATATGTACATAGAAAAGAATATTAAGGTAAATAATGCTATCTGAATTATGCTCTTAATGGAAATTTTTCTGAAAGTCTTTCATAAATTTTCTGATCTGAAGTTTCTATACATTGCCTTTATAATCAATCAGTAAAATGATTTAATTAAAGATGTTTTATTTTCTTATTTCACATCTGCCTATACATCTGATATGACAGCTTTTCTAAGTAATGGGAATTCAGGTACTTATTTATAAAAATCTGATATAGTAAAAACACATTTACATATAATTTACCTGTAAATTGAACCTTAGTATCACCCAGAGAGAAAAATTAACAACAAATAAATCACAGTTTGTACTTACCTCTCTGAATACATTTGAAGAGTAGAAGACATTTTATGTTCTAGAATACATTTGTTGTGGGCTTAGAAATCACTGACCCATCATTAATAACTTCTTTGCAGTTCATCCATGCTTACTTTAAGTACAGTATTTTTTCCCTCAATTAGTGAAAATGATTGCTAAGAGAGACTTCTTAAATAAATCTGAGTTAATGGGAAACTGTAGGCTCACACCTTCCTGCGAATGTGGACCACGAGCATCCCAGCTCAGAAACAAATTACTTTAATCAGAACTTCCAAATCTCTAGGCTTCAAAAGAAATTGATGGGGCAACTAATTATCTTTAGAGGCCATCTCTCTTAAGTCTCTTTCCTACATATTTGTCATTCTTGGGTTCTTGGTGACAAAGCAAGCTATACTATAGAAGACATTTGATTAAAATTAACCTGATTTATAGACTAGAAAATAGCAAACTATTTTGAAGCAGATAATTTTGGGATTGTAAATACCGTGCTTAGCAATAAAGTAAAGTTGTCCTAAGTAGTCCCTGCACTCAGTTCTTTTAACACTTTTTCTTAGAAACCAAAGCTCATCCTGGAGATAGCTCCTTTGGCCCTTGATTCTGGATCCAAATGGCTTGGAAACAGAAATAAAGACATTCAGCAATCTGCAATGGGATATGTCAAGAGGTCTCTAGGCTCAGATATCCCCGGAGTCTGTCTTTATCAGTAATGCATGATTACAGAGAAATATTTAAATAGATATTGTTCATGGCAAATAGTTAGGGATGCTCTGAACTTTCAGCTCCCAGAGAGTTAGAATTAGCTTCTGTCAAATATAGCAGGAAAATGAGTTTATCTTGTTGTCTCCTGTGGCTGCAGCATCTGTGACATGAAGGATGGGCGTGGAAAGGGGAAGAGACAGATAGGGTGTGTTACCAGTTTCTCGATATGGCTGTGGTTAGGAAGTGATCATAGAGTCTGGGAGATCAGGCACAGAATGTTCTAGTCATGGGAGTAAGAGTGCATGGGCATATCAGAACACATAAGACAATCCTATATTAGTCTCACAGAGTTATATGTATGATTGATCAAAATCATCCACAGCAAGTGAAACATCTAGCTTAGTGAAAAACTTTTATTCTACTGTTGATGGCCTGAGGATAAACACATGTGGGCTAAAGAAAGTACTGTTGAATATTAAATGAGTGAATCATGCTGATAACCAAGAGCTTTGGAGTACAATAAATTGTGTCTTCTGGACTGCCTGATTTACTTACTATCTATGCAACCACAGGAATTTTCTCACCTTCTTTATGCCTCCTTTCCCATATATGCAAAGGGCATGATAAGGAAGGCTTCTTTTAGGCCCATAGTGGTGTTATTGGAGATAAGGCACATGATGCTTGAATGGCACCTGGCATAGAGGAAAGTCTTTGTTGTCAATTGTTATTTTGTTTACAAGAAAATAGAGGTACTGCTGTGACTAACACAGGTTCTGGCAAGAATTGTCTCAACACATATATAGAGCATGACTTCTTTTTTCATATGGGTATTAAAATTCTGGTCAAATACAGAACATAGGCAGGAAAAATGGTGAAGTTTTTGAAATATTCAATACAGATTCACAAATCCTTACAAGTTTGATATCTTTTATGTATGTCTGATGTAACCACTAAAAAAAACTGACAGTGAAGTTGAGATTTCCTGAAAAGGTTGTAGGAGATAAAGGCAATGTGAATACCATAAGAACTAATAAATAACACTTTCATGAATCAGACACTCTGCTATACTCAGTAAATCATCTATATGTCTTATAATCTCCATACCATTCCAAATATATGGCAATGTGGCCAAGGACAAAAGCTAGTAATTAACAGTCTTGAGTTTAAGCCCTAAGTGATCTGATTTCTAATCCTGAGCTCTGTTTATACTGTCATTTTACCTCATCAGGCACTGGTTATCTAATGTGCCTTATCCACTGAATGTTGTGGGTGAAAAAATGCTTACTCACACCAGCACAGGATGGTTTACAAGCTTTGGTTGTACTGCCTGGGGCAGGCAGGACTTACTCCTAAGACTGATCCCATAGAAAAAGAGGGTAGAGAAAGGAACATCTCCTAACTTCTTTTCCTACCTTTGCTTCCATTTTATTACCACCCTAAGGACATTGTAATAACTTTGATTTGGGGATTTTTTTTGGTGGCAAGAGTTTAGAAAAGTAGTCTGCTAAAATTTAGATTTAGGAATATGGATATCCTCTACATGAATGGGCCATGCTAGCATCCTAGATTATTTAGACCCAAAATGCATGAACCTGCATATATTTCCCAATTCTATACAAATTAATAAAGAGCAGAATCTGGGAGTTAGGGCACATGAAGCATAGAGACTATAATAATAGTCAAATGTATGTATACAACATATTATGTTTACAGACAAAAGTCTAAAAAATTTTCTTAGTTCCTGAATATCTTCTTTTATTTTGTTGCTTGTGCTTTGGGTGTAAAGTCTAAGAATATATTGCCTAACACAAAGTCCTGAAGATGCTTCCCTACATTTTCTTCTATTTGTTTATAGTCACAGCTTTTATATTTAGATCTTTGATTCATTTGAGTTGATTTTTTTGTGTATGGTATGAGATAGGGGCCCTCTTTTAATTTTTCAAATGGGGTTCCAGTATTCCCATCACCATTTGTTGAAGAAACTATTCTTTCCCACTTGACAATATTTTGCACATTGTCAAATATCAGTCAGGCATAAATGTGAGAGTTTATTTCTGAGCTCTCACTTTGATTCTTTTGGTCTATATGTCTGTCCTTGTGCCAGTACCATGCATTTTGTTTACTATAGTTTTAAAATAAGTTTTAAGATTGGGAGGTGTGAGTCCTCCAACTTTATTCTTCTTTTTGAAGATGGCTTAATCTATTCAGGACTCTTACCCTTCCATATGAATTTGATGATTTGCTTTTTTTATTTTCCAAAAAAAAAAAAAAAGTTGTTGGAATTTGTATTGGGATTGCATTGAATATATAAATTGCTTTGGGTAGGACTGACATCTTAATAATATTTAGACTTCTAATTCACAAAGAAAGAATGCCCTTCTATTTATTTAGGTCTTACTTGATTTCTTTTAGAAGTGTTTTGCAGTTTTCTGTGTAAAACTCCTTTACATCCATGTTTAGATTTATTCCTAGATATGTGAATACTTTAGTTGGTGTTATAAATGGAATATTTTTCTTCATTTCTTCTTCTGAATGTTCATGATTTGTGAATGAAAATGCTATTAATATGGGGGTGTTAGTTTTGTACCCGGCAACTTTGTTGAATTCATTTCATAGTTCTCAGAGATTTGTTGTGGACTTTTCAGTATTTTCTGTACATACATTCATATCACCTGCAAATCAGGAAATTATTTCTTCTTCCTTTCAGTCTTTTACCTTTATGAAAGAAATTAATTGTGTCCTTTTCGAATATGTCCTTTTTCATATTGACACAGTTTCCTTCTATTCCTAGTGTTCTAAGTGCTTTAATCAAGAATGGGTACTGAATTTTGTCAAGTGCTTTTTCTGCATTAATTGAAAAGATTATGTTTTTTTCCCCTTCATTGTGTTAATTTGGTATATTATATTAATTGATTTTCTTATGTTGAACCAACCTTGCATACCAGGAATAAATCCCACATAATCATGGTGCATAATTCTTTCAATATACAGTCGGATTTAGTTTGCTAGTATTTTGTTAAGGATATCCTCGATATTCATAAGAGTTACTTATCTATACTGTTCTTTTCTTCTATTTTTTCTGGCTTTGGTATGTGGGTGATGACCTCACAGAATGAATTAGTGGGTGTTCCTTCCTCTACATTGCTGGAAGAGTTTGAGCAGAATTTGAGTTCAGTTTTCATAGAATGTTTAGTAGAATTCCTCTGTGAAGCCATCCGGTCTTGGACTTTTCTTTGTCATAAAGTTTTTGATTAGTGATTTAATCACATTATTAGTAATTAGTTTGTGGAAATTTTTCATTTCTTCTTGAGTCAATGTAGATACTTTGTAAGAATTTCTCCATTTCATGTAGGTTATATAATTTATTGGTGTATCATTGTTCATGGCATGCTCTTATATTTCTTTCTATTTCAGTGTATTCTGTGGAAATTTTTTCCCATTTCATTTCTGATTTTCATATTTTGTGGCCTCTCTATTTTTCCTGTATCAGTCTAACTAAATTTTTGTCAATTTTATTGATCTTTTCAAAGAACCAAATTTTCTGTGGATATCCATATGCAAAAGAATGAGAGAGGAAAACCATCTCACACCCTCTATAAAAATCAACTCAAGATGTATCAAAGATCTAAATATAAAAGCCAAGACCATAAAAACCTTGGAGGATAATGTAGGGACACATCTACAGGACCTTGTAATAGGAAATGGTTTCATGGACTTCACACCCAAAGCATGAGTAACAAAAGAAAAAATAGATTAATGGGATCTCCTCAAAATTAAAAACCTTTGCAGCTCAAAGATGTTATCAAGAAAATGAAAAGCATGCATAATTGTTCAAATACTCATGGGGCATGGTCACAGGGTGAAGAATTACTCAATAAATGGG
>PVKH010008995.1:0-19117 GCA_004027955.1 Chaetophractus vellerosus
TGGTATTGTTTTCTTGATTACCTCCTCAGATTTCTCATTATTGGTGTACAGAAATGCTACTGATTTTTGACTATTGAACTATAGTCTGTGACTTTACTGAACTAATTTATCAGTTCTAGAAGCTTTGTTGGACATTTCTCAGGGCTTTCTATGTATAGGGCCATGTCATCTGCAAATAGTGAAATTTTTACTTCTTCCTTTCCAATTTGGAAGCCTTTTATATCTTTTTCTTGCCTCAGTGCTCAAGCAAGTACTTTGAAGACAATGTTAAATAGGAGTGGTGTTAGTGTGTATCCTTGTCTTGTTAACAATCTTAGAGGGAAAGCTTTTAGGATTTCACCATTGAAGATGATATTTGCAGTGGGTTTTTCATATATTCCCTTTTTCCTTTTCAGAAAGTTTCCTTCTATTCCTACCTTTTGCAGTGTTTTTAGCAGGAAAGTTTGCTGTATTTTGATAAATGCTTTTTCTGCATCTATAGAGATGATCATGTGATTTTTTTCTTTCAATCTGTTTATGTGGTGTATTACATTGATTGATTTTCTTTTGTTGAACCATCCTTGCACACCCAGGATGAAATCTACTTGATCATCTTATATAATTCTTTTGATACGTTGTTGAAAGCAATTAGCAAGTATTTTTTGAGGATTTTAGCATCTAGGTTCATTAGAGAGATTGGTCTGTAATTTTCCTTTCTTGTGGCATCTTTCTTTGGCTTTGGTATTAGGGTAATGCTGGTATCATAGAATGAGTTAGGCAATGTTCCTTCTACTTCTATTTTTTGGAAGAGCTTATGAAGTATGGGTGTTAGCTTTTTCCAGAATGTTTGGTCAAATTCACCTGTGAAGCTGTCTGGTCTTGGGGTCTTCTGAGTTGGGAAGTTTTTGATGACTGAGTCTATCTCTTTACTTGTAACTGGATTGTTGAGCTTGGTGATTTGTTCTTTCATCAGTGTAGGCTGCTTGTGAATTTCTACGAATTTGTGCATTTCCTCTAAATTATCATTCTTGTTAGCATATAATTTTTCAAAGTATCCTCTTATGATATTCTTTATTTCCATGGGGTCAGTAGTGATATCCCTTTCTACATTCCTTATTTTGTGTATTTGCATCTGCTCTCTCTTTTTCTTTGTTAGTCTGGCTAAGGGTTTGTCAATTTTATTGATCTCCCTGAAGAACCAGCTTTGGATTTGTTTATTTTTTCTAAAGTTTTTTTTATTTTCTCTTTCATTTAGTTCTGCTCTAATCTTTGTTATTTCCTTCTTTCTACTTCTTTTGGGGTTAGTTTGGTGTTGTTTTTCCAATTCCTCCAGGTGTGAAGTTAGTTTTTCAATTGTTGCTGTTTCTCCTTTTAGATATATGCATTCATGGCTTTGAAGTTTCTTCTCAGTACAGCTTTGACTGCATCCCATTGATTTTGATATGTTGTGTTGTCATTTTCATTCATTTCAAGGTAGTAACTGATTTCTTTTAAGATTTCCCCTGTGACCTACTGCTTGTCTAAGAGTGTGTTGTTTAACTTCCACATCTTTGTACCTAATCTGGTTCACTGGCCCTTAGTGATTTCCAGTTTCATTCCATTGTGATCAGAGAAATTACTTTCTATAATCTCAATCTCTCTGAAGTCACTGAGAGTTGTTCTGTTGCCTGGCATGTGGTCTATCTTGGATTATGATCCATGTGCACTTGAGAATAATGTATAACGCACTCTTTTTGGGTGTAGCATTCTGTATGTATCTATTAGGTCCAGATCCTCTAATGTATTGTTCAGAGTCTTTGTTTCTTTTTGGTTCTCTGTTGAGATATTCTGTCTAATGGTGATAATCATGTATTAAAGTACCCCACAATAATTGTAGAAGCATTTATGTCTCCACTTTGTCTTTCCATTGTTTTCCTCATGTATTTTGAGGTGCCCTGATTAGGTGCATAAATGTTTATGATTGTTCTTTCTTCTTGAAAGATTACCCCTTTTGCTAATATATAGTGTCCATCTTTTTCTCTTACAATGGTTTTGTATTTAAAGTCCTTTTTGTCCAATGTTAGTATAGATACTCCCACCTTTTTTGTTTGTTGTTTTCTTGTAAAATTGTTTTCCAGCCATTCACTTGCAGCGTCCTTGAATCTCTGGGTCTAAGGTGGAATTTTGTAGACAACACACAGATGGGTCATATTTCCTTACCCATTCTGTCAATCTTTGTCTCTTGACTGGTGAGTTTAACCATTAACATTCAGTGTTATTACTCTCAAGGAATTTCTTACATCAGCCATATTTTCTTTCAGTTTATGTATGTCATATGTCATTTTTATTTCTCTTTTTGTCTTTTTAGTTGTTCTTTCACTCTCCTCCAACTCTCTCTCCTGTTTTTTCCTTTCAACCTATAGAACTTCTTTTAGCATTTCTTGAAAGACAGATTTCTTATTGGCATACTCTCTTTATTTCAGTTTATCTGTGAATATTTTGAACTCTCCATCATTTTTGAATGCCAGCTTTGCTGGATAGAGAATTCTTGGCTGGAAGTTTTTTTCTGTACCTTGACTATGTCATACCACCGTCTTCTTGCCTCCAGGGTTTCAGATGATAAATCTGCACTTAATCTTATTGGGCCTCCCTTATATGTGATGGTTGTGTTTTCTTTTGCTGCCTTGAGTATTTTCTGTTTGTCTTGAGCTTTGGATATTTTAGACAAGTATATGTCTTGGAGTAGGCCTGTTAGGATTTACACTGTTTTGGGTGAACTGTGCTTCCTGAACATGTACTTCCATCTCCCTAAATAGGGTTGGGAAGTTTTCAGCCATTATTTCCTTCAACGCTCCTTCTGTTCCCTTTCCCTTTCTTCTCCCTCTGAGATGCCTATAATGCCTACGTATGTGCATTTTGTGTTATCTTTTAAATCACTAATTTTCTGCTGGATTTTTTCTATCTTTTTATCTATCTGTTGTTCTATCTGTTTGATTTCAGATGTACTGTTTTCCACATTACTAATTCTTTCTTCTGCCTGTTGAAATCTGCTGTTATATGATTCCAGTGTCTTTTTGATTTCTTGAATTGTGCCATTCATCATCATCATATCCATTATATTTTTATGTATGTTTACAATGTCTTCAGTATGTTCTCCCAGTGTCTTCTTAATATCCTTAATGTATTCTTTTACTTCATTAATTTGGTACATGATATATGTTTGGACAGCTTTTATTAGTTGTTCGATGTTCTGCATCTCTTTCTGGCTCTTTAGTTTGTTCATTGGACTGGTCCATGTCTTCCTGTATGTTTCTTAGTATGGTTTGTAATTTTTTGTTGCCCTCTGGTCATCATTTATCTTGATGGGTTTATTCAGTTGATTAGCTTCTCTCTCTGCTCTAGAGTTTGGTTTAGCAGCTGGTCCATGTTCCCTTGAAGGAAAATATTAGGGTCAGAGAAATCAAAAGAGGTAAGAAAAGAAAAAAGAGTCATGGTAATAATAATAAAAATTAGAAGAGGGGCCATATAAGACTTAGTGAAATGAATATTTAGCTCAAGTAAGCAGTGTAGAGTAATAGGAATGAAAAATGGAGTACTTATAATGAAATGGGAAACTGAATAAAGAAAAATATATATAATGGTTGAATAGGCCAGAATGATGAGGAGAGAGAATAAGAGAAAAGAAATGACAGAAAGAAAAAAGTTAATAATATAAATAATAAAAAAGAAAACAGAATAGACAAGATAGAATTCAAAACCAGTAAGATGAGGACTAATAAAAAAGGTGGAATGTAAGAACCACAACAGAAAGCAGAAGAAAGATGAAGGAAGGAAAAGAGATGCTGTTGGTTGACAAAATCAGTATATACAGAAAATGTGAAATCAAGGCAGAAGAAGCACAGCAAAGAAGAAATAAGCCAGCAGCACCTAATTAAAAATAGGGGGCAGAGGGAAGGAAAGAGGAAATAAAAACCAGAAACAAAACAAAACAAACAAAAACAAAAAACCAAGCAGACTAGCAAGCAGTCAAATAAAGCTAAAGGAAGAACATCGTTCCTTCTTGAGCCTTTGTGGAGCCTCTCAAGCTGCCTGTGTTCATCCATCAATTACCCTGCAGGCTTCTCTCTGCAGGTTTTGGGGTGAGTTTTAGTGTGTAAAGTAAGTTAGTTATTTTTAAGTAACTTTTTTTTAAATTAAGGGATTCAAAAGACTCTAGTACAAAAATAATGACTATGTTTTCCCTGTCCTACCGAATCAGCTGGATGTTAAATATCCTGGTGGATCACTACCTTTTGAAAAGCTGGGAATCAAACTAGAGATTTCATATATTCAAGGCAGAAATTCCTCTGCTGAGCTACCTTTCTCTTGGGTCAGTTAGCTATTCAGAAAACTCTTCAGTCACTTCTCCCCTAGGAAGGTTTTACTCTCCTAGGGCAGCAGAATTTAACAGGCTGTATCAGCAGATCCCCCCACCTCTCTCCTGGTCAGGTTGAGTTCCTTTCTGAAATTCAAACGGGACCCTGATGACTGAGTATATCGCACTGAAATGATTTTCAAGCCTCTTCTGGACCACTCCGTCCTCCCAAGGGACACCAAATAAGCTCTTCGAAACTTATTAAGCGCTTCCCACTGCCTGACTCCCTTAGGGGAGTTGAAATTCTGAAAGTGCTCAGTGCAGAACTATTAAATTGGCTGACTCTGCCCTCTCTCAGGCCAAGCCTCTGTATCCCAGGGCAGTTAGGTGAATCAGATTGCCACAGATTAGCCTTTCCCCTCTGCCTGGTGCCACTTCAAGCAGGCTGGTGTGCTCCCCAAAGCTCAAACGGGGTCCAGTCAACCAAACCCACAGGAAGGAAACCCCTCTCTGTCCCTTGCCATAACCTTCCCACTCTCAGGCAATGCTCCCTCTTGCTCGGTAGCTGGCAGGAGTCGGGGCTCACCTTGGCCCCTTGCCCTTAGGGTGAGGCTTAGCCATCCATGATTTCCAGGTGTGGGGCTAAAAAACTCATCATTTTATCTTGAACAATCAATTGCCCTGTCCAGCTCCTTCCAGATCGATATCCCAAAAGCTCGTGCTCCATGGGCTCCCAGGATATCTCACCTGGGCAGGATCCTGTCCCCAATCAGATGTCCTTTGCAAGAGAGATGGTGAGTGCCCATTTAAACTGACGTCATCTTGCCTCTCTCCCCAAAATTAGTGACTTTGAAGACAGAACATCTGAACTGGAAAAGACTCACCCAATGAGGCTAGGTGAGCTATATTCTCCAGCACCACTTCTCTGAACAGCTTTCTCTCAGATATGTCTAGCTGAGCCAATTCTTCCAGAATTAAGTCTATAGACACATCATTGAAGGTGATTCACTCCCCTAGTTGCATTGTCAATAGCTCAACTGACAGCTCTCTTCCTCTGGGTTTTCAATCACAGCCAGCCAAGCAGTGGTGAAGCAGTATGTAGGCCCCAACGACGCTGGCATTCATCTCACCGCTTTCTTTGCTCCTCTGGGCTACAGACTCCAAGGCCATGACTTTGGCCATGCTGTGAACCTCAGGACTCAGGGCTCTCAGCTCACCATCACAGCCCACCAACCTAAGAAGGTTTTATTCCATTTAGATGTCTAAGTCAGAAAGTCATCTATGAAATGACATTTTGATTTCAGGTCCTGATGGAGTGAAAGTCCCACCCCTTCCAAGTACTTGTGTAGTGGCTATGCTTTCCGCAAACTTTGGGGTGAAGTCTCCACCCTCTCCATGCATTGGGATCGCTGTCAGGCTCTCTACAATCGCCTGGGCACAAACTCTACACTCTCTGAGCACTTCCTGAACAATGGAATAGAAGGCTTACCCTCTCCAATTGCCAGAGCAAACTCACCCTTTCCATACAGATGAGTGAGCCTGCTCTCTTGGCCTGAGATGTCTTCAGTCAAGACCTCAGCTTCCATGGTTCTGTGTATGAAGTGATTATTCTTTCAATTTTTCTTTTCCTTCTTCATTTTGGTTCAAGCTGGCAGTAGCTCTGTGCATACGAATTATGCAAAATATTTGTCAGTTTTGCATGGATTTAGTGTACAAGGAGACCAAAGCATCAGGCAAAAGAACTTTCCACAGATCCTTCCTGGGTAACTTCATTTCCAATCTTGACTTGCATGGAAATTGCTGATTGGTTCCATGTTCAGTTAAACCATCACATGGAGCACTATTATTGGGGACTCACTTTCTGGAAACACAGAATATTCCAAACCATCAATCCTTTGTTTCTTTGTGCCCAGGAATTGAGTTCTCAGCTAATCTCTTTCCTTTTACTTTTTACTACAAGCTACAAGGAGAAGCCAGGCTCTTCTTTCCATGCATCTTGGAAATCCCAGCTAAATGTCAAATTTCATTGCTTTCAAGTACTGCCTTCCATCTGACATCAGAACTCAATTTTACCAAGTTCTCTGCCACTTTGAAACAAGGATTGCCTTTCTCCCATTTTCCAATAACACATTTATCATTTTTTTGTAGGACCTCATCAGAAGTACCTTTATCATCCATATTTCTCCCACAATTCTCTTCAAAGCGATCTAGGACTTTTCTATTGAGTGCCTCACAATTCTTCCAATCTCCAACTATTACCTAATTGCAAAGCCTCCACATTTTTGCTATTTGCAATAGCAGTACCCCACTCTCCTGGTATCACAATCTGTTTTAATTTCTTAGGCTGCTCAAGCAAATACCATGAAATGGGTCAGGTTAAACAATGGGAATATATTTGCTCAAGATGTCATCAAGAGAATTCATAAAGGCAGGTGTTTATATGCAAAATGTTTGATCTTCTCTCAATGAAGATATATCAAGATTTTAATTTTAGAACAAATTGATATTTCCAGAGAAGAAATATATTCATGTGAAAAACTGTAGTTGAACTCTAATGATCCCACAAGCAATTTTGAAGTAATCTTGTCACAATATTGCATTAATTTGGATGGATAATGCCAACTGGATGCTAGGGATTGCTTAGAAAGCAGAACAGTGTTTTGCTAGTTAACAAGATATGTATTCTTTTTTTTTCTCAAGAAAGAGAATTTTATCTGAATACCATTATTAGAATCTCTACTGAGAAATGCTATGAAATTCTACTGTAAGTCATTTGCCAAGGAAAATAACTATAAAATTCTCCACTTATATTTTGCCCCAAATATCTTTTATGACTAACTCAACTTGGAGTAAATAGTTCAGAACCAAATCTAATCATGTAATCTGTATAGAAATGTCCATTCTTTTCCACATTCTGACAATAATTTTTATAACTTTTCTGAATTTTTCTGAGAGCACTTCATTAATTTTCATTTGTAATTCCATTTCAATTAAATCTGTATTAAATTGGGAGTGGTAATTATTCAATGTTCTATAACATTGTCAGTAATTTTTATTTCTCAATTTGTGAGGATTCCAGGGTAATCTGGTTTATTTCATTTTTAAATGTAGGTAACAGAGATTTAATTGAAGCATTCTTCTCAATATGTGGATCTATAGATAGAATCAATGGATAGGTAAGTAGATAGATAGATCGATTGATAGATAGATAGATAGATAGATAGATAGATAAAGTAAGTAGATAGATAATCTCTCTCTACATTTTCAGATCATGAGCTTGATGATTTATTAATTCCCAAAAAGAAAACACACCCGTGTTACCATCACCCATGTCAAGAAAAATCTTTTTCAGCAACCCTGAAACCTTCCTCATGGCCCCTCTCTGTTACTAACAGCATCTTTCTCCTAGCTGCTATCTTTCTTCTTGTAACAATGATTTGCTTTTTGTATTTTAAAACTTTTCATAAGTGAAATCATACAGTGCAGTGTTTTTGTGTTTCATATATTATGTTGGTGGTATCAATCCACACTCTTCCAGAGGCAGTATTATGATCATATTCTGTGTTTAAAATATAATATATTAATTTATGTTGCTATTGTTGGGCATAAACTTTTCTCTGACTTGTGACTATTTTGCATAAAGCTGATGTAAATATCTTGGTGCATTTTTATATTTAAATATGCACATATCTATTGGATATAAACATAGCAGTGAATTTATTGAGCATAGAATATGCATATTTCCAATTTGTTTCCAAGTTTCCAAAGTAGCTGTAACAAATTTACAATCCCAACCAGCAGAGTATGAGCATTCTAAATGCTCCACATAATTGCAAACACTTGATACAGTCAGTCATTATCTTTTGCCATTAGAAGAGGTGTGGATTTGTATTTCACTGTGGTTTTAATTGGTACTTTCCTAATGAATAATGAGACTGAACACCTTTTCCAATGTTTATTGGGTATTTCAATGTTTTTTTTTTCTTTTTTCTTTTTGGCAGTTAAATGCCAGTTCAAAACTTTGGACCTTTTTCTATAGTGTCTAATATTTTTAGTATTTTTGAGTGTCTTTTATATAATCTGGACACATTTTAATCCTGTGCATGTATTGAATATATCTTTTCCCATTCCGTGGTTTGGCTTTTCAAACTTCTTAATGGTGTCTTTTGATAAAGATAGCTTTTAATTTAATTTAATTTTATTTTATTTTTTATTATATATCCCCCCCTTTCTGCTTGTTCTTGCTGTGTTCATTTTTTTGTGTGCGTGTGTTCTTCTGTGTCTGCTTTTCTCCCCCTCCCCATTGCGGCAACCCGCCGAGTCAGCTCACCGCACTGTAGCCTTGCCTGCTCGCAAGCGGCCTTGCCTGCTCATGGGTGGCTTGTCCTGCTCACGGGCGGCTTGACTGTTAGGCCTTATCATTTGGTAGCTACTTTAAGGATATTTTCACAAATCTCAAACAATGGGTTTTGCTTTTAATATTTATGGAATGCAGAATAATTGCACTAAAAGATTTTTCCAGAGAAATGCATTTTTGTCCTTTCTTCTTTCATTCCTGGAAATGACTATAGCATTGCTTATCTCTTTTATTGGCCTGAGGTACTCTAATGAATAGCGGAAGGACTGATTATAGGTTAATTATTGTGTCCTTCCTTTAGACCACCTTTAACTGGCATTTGATGATAAAGCATTTGAAGTTGTATTTATTTGTTTCTACTTGTACCTATTGTGGATTTCTTGATTATTCAAATGGAGGAAAATGAATTTATACTGGGAAATAAATTATTACATTAATAAATAAATAAATATCAAAAGTATTTGAATTGACTCTTCAGAAAGTATCTTAGTCCATTCCTTTCCCCCAAAGTGGGGACAGTGGTTTGCAGCAGTAAGCATTCACTGAATTACTGAGGAGTGAACTACATTGACAGTATCTAAACCCTTTTTATTCAGGTGAATCAGGATCATAAGCTTACATTTTAAAGGACATTACTGTATGAAAATCTCTAGAGAAATTGGTCCAATTCTAATTTCCTCTAAGGAAAATGATGCTTCCTTCAGATAAATTAGAGTGAGTAGTAGCTCCCAGGAAATAATTTAATTCAGCTGTAATGTGAGTTACAGTGGGAAAGTAAAAATCTTTATCTCCAAATGGAAACTCATTTTATTAGTTAAGTTTCACAATGGAGGTACAAAATGCCATAAAATGTGATTGTGCCTAATTCAACAATTACTTATTGTTTCTTCTGTTTTAGAATTTGAAATTATTTTAATGCACAGATAATTATATCCACTTATGTTCAGGCATTTGTGTTATAACTATAAAAAGGTATAATACATTGTCCTTGCTCTGCAGAAATAGTCTTTTTAAAATTTATATTTAGTTTATTTAGTTTTTCTTTTTTATATATATACTTTACAAAAATCAATGTATTGGGCAGCCTTATATATAAACCCTGGTACACATAATAGATGTAAGAGATGGTACAGACTCAGAAAAGTGTATGGCACCTAGGAGGGAGGTTTAAAAGCTCAGAGGGAATCAAACCAAACAAAAACAAAAACAACCAGAAAGAATGTTCTGAAAGGCAGGGCCATACCGTTAGGTCCTGGATCTAAATACTTTGTTTATAGGAGTAGAAACAGTATATACAGGTTAGTGGTAGTTATGACTCAGCATGTTCTGGGGAGTCTGAGGAATTGGAGAAAAATAAAGTTTCATCACACAAAAGAGCTAATTTTTCTGTTTGCCTCTGTACAAACAGGTTGAAGGAAAGATTTGACATTGTACAAAATCCCATTAGCAAAACAAAAATCAACAAAATCAAACAAAATCAAACCATGAGCTGTCAATCTGCACTGGCTAGAAAGAGATAAGGCTAGATTAACTCAAACACATATACAATCCTAGGTCTTTAGAATAATTACAGCTAACCCAGTCCAAGATCTGACTTTCCCTCCCCAAGAATCCCTTTCAAATTATTAGCCTAAGATAAAGCCCATGATTGCTTGGAACTATGGGGCTCCCCTACATGTGGGGCTTTCTGTGCTGACTGAGAAAATTCCTAGGAAGGCAGGATGTTAGACACCCTCCATCTAAAAATCAAAAATTAGGGGAAATAATGGTGCTATGAGGAAAAGCAGACAGAAATAAGGAAATAAGAAAAAGCGTTCAAGTGAACATTATTGTCATGGAACAGATGAAAAGTGTAATTACACATTTAAACAAGAGTTTAAAAATAATGAAATCATTGCCATGGCAGAAGCACAAACCAAAGATTTTAACAGCTCCAGGAAGAGAAGGTAAGATAGGAAAAGGAGAGGGAATATGAGCTGATAGAGGTCAAGAGATATGTGAGAGAGAAAAACAAATAAAACCTTCACAGAAATTAAAAAGAATACACAAGGTAAAATCTATTTTAGTTTCATGGAGTAAAGACTAGGACATAAATTATAAAAATTTTTAAAAAACAAATTTGGATACTGGAATTGCTTACCTAGGTATTTTTAACAGCATCACAAATAATGCACTGCAAATGTAGTTTTCAATGATATGAGAGTGAAAGAGAATAGATGCAGTGTTAGCAAGGGCATGTATAGAACCTTAGGTAAAATTAAGAATAGGCAAGCCTTAAGAATCCAATTCTGAACTAAATTCTGGCTTCCTGGATAAGGATAACTTCTAGGTTGGTACTTGTCTTTTCCATTTTACAATGCAAGCAAAAGTAACAATCTAGTGAGGGAAAATAGTAATTGCTGAGTTGCTATAAGGTCAAAACTATTTGCCACTTTGATCATGTTTGTCTTATGCTAACTAGATTTTCATAGGAGTTAATAATTGATCTTTCTTGCTACTTATTTATAATGTAAGTCAGATCCTACTTAGAGGCCAAGTGGCATCCAAAAATTGTTATGAAACATTAGAGATTAAAAACTAAGCTATATTCCTTCTTGGAACCTTCCTTAAAATGCTCATATGGGAAAACCTTATTGTCTGATTAACAACAAGACATGGAGATATCTGTCTGATGGAAATTCCGTTACTACAAATATCAGATATTAAGCTATTCTTTAAACTGGTTGTACCATAACCAATGCACTTATCAAAATACAAATAATTGTCATATTGTTACTGGTTGAAAATTATTAATTCCATAAAAGAAGAGAAAGTAAACTGAAGATCAATTTTAAGTTTTAGGAGTGAAAATTGCTTGTCCACTTATGGATCTTTCCTCATTTAATTTCATTGGACTTTAGAATTTGAGTGATTGAAAGGAAATTGATCATCTATAATTCAATCCCTTCATTATACAGATGAGGAAACGGATCTAGAGAAAACAAGAAAATGGTCTGTAGTCAAGAGGTAGGCAGTGATTAGGAAAATGGGGGAGTGTGAAGCAAATCTATGGTTTACAAAAATCAAAGAAACAAATAACAAACCAACATCCAGAGCTTGTACTTTATCATTTCTGTGTCTTGAGAAGGCCACAAAATTTTTGTGCGATTTTTTTTTCTTCCAAGGAAAATATAGAGTAATGACCTGAAACCTTTAGAATCAATTAACATAAGAGCTAAGAAAATATTTTCTAACTCCCCAAAACACTATACTTGTACTTTTAATAATAATGATATTATTATAGAGTAGCAGTGGTGATAATTTTATGAATAATAATAGTGACAGAAATAAAGTCAGAGTGGGAAGTAGAGGCACTATATTTCTATTTTCAGCCTGATAAATATTGCACTGAACCTTCAAAACTGGATACAAAAAATCAAAATAATGATCTCAAGTCACTATTTGACTTTGAATGAAGAAACCTAGGTATCATTTGACAATAGAGACCATTTAAGCTCTCTATATTCTTCAATATACACTCTGTGATGGTTTGATGCTGGGTAGACCCCAGAAAATCATGTTCTTAGAGCTAATCCATTCCCATGAACCTACTGTAGGTGGCACATTTTGAATAGATTACTTCATTAAGGTATGGCCCAGGGTGGCTTATAATCCACTTACTGGAGTCCTTTTATAAATGGGAAGAATACAGAGAGAAAGACACAGAAACACAAAGAGAAACATGCAGGAGCTAAGAGAGAAACCCAGGGAAGCACAGAGAGCAAGCCATGGAAACCAGGAAGGTGAAAGCTATGAGACCCAGAGGAGAAAGGAGATGGTGCCATGTGCCTTCCCATTTGACAGTTAAGTCCTGGAATGCTAGGAGCCAGCCTTTGGGGAGAGAGCATCACCTGATGTCTTGAACTGAACATTTTCACAACCTCAGAACTGTAAAATTTTAAGTTAATAAATTCCCATTTTAAAAGCTAAACCATTTCTAGACTACTGCTTTCAGCACCTTTTAGCAAACTGAAACACCTGTGTAGATAGAATATATAGAGAAAAAAAGATAAAAATAGAGAGAAAGAAAGAAAGGATGGAAGGAGGAAAGGAGGAAAGGAGT
Organism: Chaetophractus vellerosus; assembly: GCA_004027955.1. Classification (NCBI taxonomy): domain Eukaryota; kingdom Metazoa; phylum Chordata; class Mammalia; order Cingulata; family Chlamyphoridae; genus Chaetophractus; species Chaetophractus vellerosus. The sequence continues at coordinate 12,772 of PVKH010008995.1, forward strand.
AAAGGTGCAAGGAAGGAAAGAAGAAGGAAGGCAAGAGGCAGGAAGGCAGGAAGGAAAGAAAGGAGGGAGGGAGGGAGGGAAGGAAGAAAATATAAATTTATATACATGCTACAGTTCCATTCTTATAAACACCATGGCAACTACATCAAATTCATGCACTAATGATCCAACCACATCATATGCTCAACTATGCTCTCAATTGTTTTAAATTGTGTTGCCAGTTCCATCCCTAGGAATGAGTTCCTCTTACAGTGGATAATCTTTTCATAATAAGGAGACTTCATGAAAAGGAAAATGTGACTGTGTGTACTAGAACATTTCAATTATATGAGTTTACCTGCTTTGACTCTGTTTTCATTTGGTCTTGCTGATTCACAATTTTTAAATTTCTAAGCTATTATTTTGGAATTGATTGAATTAGATTTTTTGAAATTATTTGTCTGAACCATCAAGTAATTTTTATCTATTGCACTTAGGTAAAATAGCAGCCCTTAAGTAATCTTTCTCATTAGTACCTTCTAATTTAGTTTTCTCTAGCCCCAAGATAGTCATATCTAAAAATACATAAAAGTCCATATTTTGCAAACTAAAAGTATTTTGGCAATACCATAAGAGAATGTTACTAAAATTAATTTTCTTATCTCTTTTAATTTTATTGAACAAAACAAACGTGATATTTGTCATTTAGTGTAAGAAAACAATGTAAGTTGTGGCATATGCTTTATCTTTTATGTGTTACAATGACTTGTATTTTTCTGACTAAAGATTCATACACCCTTATTATAAAATACCTAAAATTATAAAATCTTGTAAAGCAAAAATGCAAGACATTCATCAATCAACATATAGAAATAATTGCTATAGTACTTTTGTACATTAGTTTCCAATGTGTGTTCATACACACATATGCACGTGCAAAAATATGTACTGTATTTTAGATAAAATTGGGATCAAATTGTATATTTTATAATGTTTTATTCAACTAGTCAGCTATTTTCATATACATAACCATCTGTAATTACATCACTCTTATAAACACAATTTTAATGTTGATATATCAAGTGAATAATTATTTTACTTTTTTCAATTTTGACCATTTCAAATGCTTTTTGACTTTGGGAAATAACATTTCTAGTATCAGTAAACACATGTTATAAATTAAGAATGTTAATATAAACACATATATATCAAGTAATTTGCATGTGTATCATTTGCATCTTGATAAGTTAATGATATTTATATCCGGAAAATATTTTAATATGTTTTCATGTATTGAATATCAGTGTTCAGACCCACTATTTTCTACCTTTTCCCATATTTCTATGTAGTATCATCATAAATCTTTCTCTTGAAAACTTGGAAGTTTGGGAGAGGTTTCTCTTTTTCATTTCATCCAATAGAAAGAGTAGCGTTCTCTTTTCTGGAGAGTCAGGAACCAGAATCTCCTCTGATGAGTTTAGGGCTCCAGGAACTACTTCAGGGATTGTGGCTGCACTCAGAGTCTCTAGCTTCTTCATGCAATGAGATTTATACAAAGATAATGCATAAAAACAGACCCCTTTACTGGCATCCCTGGGACTGTTGCAGCCTATGAAGAATTGTTTAAAGCCACTAAAATTCAAGAAGTCAGTTCTTCTTGACAAAAGTTTAAGGTGACCCACAGAAGCTATGGTGTCTGACTCTATGTTTATTTATATTTTAAGTCATCAACTCCAACCCTACTCATCATTCTTATAGGCATAATCCTGGTATGATGAGAAGACCACTGGTTGGAAGCAGAGCACCACAGAGTGAAAATATGAGTAGTGGAAAAGGGAATAAATAGGGGAAAAAGAAGTATTTGTTGAAATATTGAAAAAAGAGCTTCTGTTTGCTTTAATTATCATAGTAACTTATGGCATGTGTTTGTGTCAGTCTGGGGACAATATGATCACATATCACTCCTGTGCTCCAAGTGATACCTTTCTTTTATCTTACTCATGGTTCTTTTTGGATATGTATCTGTATCAGTCTAACAGATCATTAAATTATTCAGTGTATTTTTGTTTTAAGATATCAGCCTTCTTCTTAAAGTATGGGACTGGCAGAGAAGATCTGGGTTTAAATCCTAGCACTTTTATATTTGAGTGAGGGGACTTATTCCCAGTTATTTGACCTCTGTGAGACTTAGAATTTTCCACTGTAACAAGTTTCTTAATTATGATAATCCCAAATATTGGACAAAATTGTTGGGAGGCTCAAATTAAGTAACACGGAAGTGTCTTGTAAACAAAGTGCTAGTGAAAAATACAAACAGGTTTCATTTGCCAGGGTCTGATTTTTCTTATTAGAAAAAATCTGGCTTAGAAAAGAGAATCTCTAAATTGAGTTCAATGCCATAACTTGAAATATTACCATTCATCCCAATAGTTGCTGTAGCAGTTTGGTATTGGTTATGAATTCCAAAAATAGACATTGGATTATATTTGTGAACTGGTCTTTTCCTCTGGGCATATTAGATTATATAGGATTCAGAGGTTTCACTTTTACTTGATTGGGCCACATCAGTAGGATGTTGAGTCCCCACTCCCTTGGTGGGTGGATATTCACAGAGAAACCACACCACAGATAAGGGATGCTGGAGTTTTAATGCTGGAGCCCAGGAAGTAAGCACACAGAGGAGCCAAGAGAAGTCTCCACTAGACACTTCAGAGGCCCTGGGAAGAGAGATGAGCCGTTTGCCTGATAGTCTTCAACTGGCCTTGTGGAGAGAGGTGAGCAGCCGAGCCAAGAGAGAAACAAGCCCCCAGAAGAGAGGAACCCAGGAAGCCTGAACCCTTACAGACATTGGCAGCCATCTTGCTCCAACACATGGCAACAGACTTTGGTGAGAGAAGTAACTTATGCTTTATGGCCTGGTAACTGTAAGCTTCTACCCAAATAAATACCCTTTATAAAAGCCAACCAATTTCTGATATTTTGCATCAGCACCCCTTTGGCTGACTAATACAGTTGCCAAATGAATAAGTACCTACTATGCTTAGCACTTATTTCTCATATGAGTCATCTTGTTCTCTATTTATGGATTGAATATATTCTTTGTGTGACTGTAATGATCTTCGGCTTAATTTATTTTTAGACTTTTACTTTAGCATTACTATGTATTGATAAACTATTCTGTGTTCTAGAGGAACACATTGGCCTAAACAATTACAGCTATGATAAAACATTTAACATTTTATGCAAGTGCTAATATTTTTATAAATGGTGAAATAGAATTTTGTTCATCAGATATGGAAACTTAAAAGATTTATATGAATATGGATGTTAGTTCTTTGTTGATTTGTGTAGGCCATGATGGATATCTTTCTCTAAGTATGTAATTATTTGGGTGAAGCTCTTGAAAAATATTTCATTACTAGAATATAGGGCACCTTTGGGCAACATATGTAAATTAATGAAGAGTAGATATGTCTCTGAGGGGATTTTAATAAACCTTAATAGCTCCTAATAGCAGAAAGTATTTCTCATATTCATTAAATATCCCCAGACAGAAAGTCATTTCCTCTTCCTTCTCATCCATTCATCTTTGTAGATCTGTAAAGTGGAACTCTTGCTGAGGTACTATGTGACCTGTAATGCTTGGATAGAGATGAATCAATATTCATGTCTGTTTTGAAGTTATATTTTAGAAATTACATATTCTTTTTTAATGCTGCAATTTAATTCAAGTTCAATTATATGTCATTTACACAATAATTTCAAGTATATACTGTTCCCTTACTTTCACTGACCAAAATATATTTAAGTGCCTAATCCAAATTACTTATATTAAGGAAACTATGGAAATAATTCTGAGATTGTGGGAAGAAATGTTTAAAGATAATGAAATGCAAAAGTGTTCATGAGCTTTACTTATTTTACTAGGTCACTCTTGGTGACTGAATCATGTCCCCTACAAAAGACATGATCAAATCCTAACTCCCAGTCCTGTGGGTGTGAATCCATTTATAAAGAGATCCTTGGAAAATATTATTATTAGTTCAGGTGTGGACTTGTGTGTGAATAAGATCTTGAAATTCTGTTTAGATGAGGCCAAATTGAATCAGGGTGGACCTTAATCCATATGACTGGAGTTCTATAAGCAAAGGAAATTTGAACACAGTCAGTAGAAGTCATAAATCTGAGAAAACTACAGGAGACCAAGAACACAGATTGCCAAGTGACAGAGTCAGTTATGCAAGCTAAAGAACCCCAAAGATTGTGGAAAGCCAGCACCCAGCACTCCAGGAGAAAGTATAGCCTTTGGAGACCTTGATGTTGGACTTATAGCCTCCAAAACTGTGAGACAATAAATTCCTGTTCTTTAAGCCAATGCATTGTGTTGTAGTTGTCATAGCAAACTAATACAGTCACTCAGCTAACAAAATACAAGATCACTATGAAATGTGACCTTTAAATCTTAATTATTTTCAAAAAATCTTATCTTTTGACTGTTCCTCAACTTTTTGTATTTTATAAAAATATTTTTAATATTTCAAATATTTTATTAAAAATATTTCTACTTTTTAATTCTTTTTGGTATTTAGGAAGGTTGTTACATTTTGTAGTGTTTACCTTTGCATCAGTATAGCAATACTTTTGTTTGTATTTCTCTGAATCCTTTTTAAAGCATAATCATTTACTACCCGGTCTGTCTCTTTAAAATGATATACTTTATTTCCTTTAGTACATTCCACAAGCAAAGAAAAATTTTAATATTTAAAATATTAAAATTTAATATTTGTAAAGGATTGTAAAAATAAGAGATAGAGAGAGAAGGAGATGAATCAGGAGGAGGAGAAGCAAACAGGAGGACGATGAGGAAGAGAAAAGAACATATATGGCCTGCAAAGTCTAAAATAGTTATTCTCTTTCCCTTTACAGAAAATGTTTCTTAATCCTTATTCTAGTAGATTCTTCAGAGAGACATGTGTACCATATTCTCTGAGTTCTTGAATGTGTAAAGCATTGTTTATATTGTCTTACTTGATGGACAGTATGGGTGGATATAATTTTCTTGGTTCACATTTTCATGTCTTAAACATGATGCTTCATTTTTACCTTCTTTGTATTTTCTTTTGTGAGAATTTTAATCTCCTGCTTTTGTAAGTGGACAATCTTTTTGTCTAGGAGCTCTAAAGAATTTTGTTTAGACTTTATAGGATCATACTCAGTGTTGATTGTTACCAATTATCCCTAGCTGGTGGGACTTTTCAAAATGGAAATTCAGACCTCCTTTATTTCCTGAAAGGGTGTTCAGAAAATTTCCGTCTGGCCCCTGTTTACTCCTTTCTTTATCTCATTTTTATTCTCATTGCTATTTTCCTGCTTTTCTTCAATGTCTGCTTTGAATTTTTATTGTAATCTATTCTACCTTGGGTACCTTGTAATGTAATCCTAATTTCTGTTTTAATTCCAGTTTTTATCTCTATTTCTTCCCTGTGTTAAATCAATTTTTCTTTTATTTTCTTTTTTGTAACACTTTTTTTCTGCCTTTTGTATATATGATTCAATTTAATTTATTTTTCTTTCTTTATCCTTTAACTTAGATTGTTGTGTTATCGATTTCTTCAGCTTTGTGGTAATTTATTAGATGAGAATTTTCATCAGATAAAATGTAGTAATCATATTTTCTGTTTTTATAGTAGTATTGTATGAATGTGAAATGTGTTTTCTTTTTTTTTTTCTATTTCTAGTCATTTTGTGGATGGGGTTCCTAGTTTGAAAACTCCTTTTTTCAGTTGTCTTTTTTTGTGCAGAAGTTTAGTTTAGTTTTGTTTTGATGGCATTATAGTGTTGTTGGTGTTGGAAGGGAAGGAAGGAGTCAGAAGGTCTCCTTTCTCTTTTGCTTCTCCAGTATCCTTACTTTTCCTTTCCTAGTTTTTTCTCCTCTTTAATTACATCTTTCCAAAGGATACTTCACTTTCTCTATATGCCCAACTCTCCCCAAAGAAACAGTGCTGCTCTGAGGCTGCCAATTACAGTCCCATTCATTCCCAGCCTCATTGCTGTCACTGGTACTATGGACTATCAAGTTCTACCAGGGCTTTGACACATATTACTGCATTTAGTCTTTCTGAGAGGGACTTTACCTATGTTTCTTTCAGTTATCCTTGCTTGATTAACTCTCTCATGGTTTCCTCAACTTCCGTTCCCCTACTCTCCACCCTTCTGCCTATAATGGTGAGGAGGTGGCAAGGCCTCCATTGGAATTTGGTTACAAATCAAGTGTAGATATTGGTATTCTCAATCTCCTGGTAGTTCCAAATGGATTTATGTGGTTTTTACTCTTCCCTTTCTGTTCTTTTGCATTTTGAGAGCTGGG
>PVKH010008996.1:0-10047 GCA_004027955.1 Chaetophractus vellerosus
TTACTTCACTGTGATTTTCACTTCTCTACCTTTGCTTCTAAATTCCTTCTGTCTCTGAACTTGAAAGGAAGTAACCTGGTTAAAGGAAGCTAGATTTGAGAGTACAAAGACAGTAATGTCAAAGAGAGGTTGTTAATCCTTCACACAGCCTGGCCGCATTGGAGACAGTGCTCTTTGTGTAGCTGAAGATTGGAAATAGCTGTGAGTTTACTACAATTCTTCTTTCTCAAGTTCTTTTGAACTGAAGAAGTATAGGAGGCTTAAAAATAGTAGGATTTGGGAGATCATTTAATTTAATCCTCTACTTTTGTAGATAAGGAATCCCAGAGGAATTCAGGGATTGGCTCAAGATAGTGCTATGACTAGAATTTTGAGTTTAATGACTCAATCTTGTGTCCCTTCCACCATACCTCCCATCCTTAGTCAAGTTAAGCACAAATTTTGTTCTGCTTTTCCACTTGCTATCTTGAATGATTTCTTTCCTAAATCTTACCATCACAAAATGCAAATATCAGATTTATCAAAATAATTCATTTAGTGCCAATTCTTAATGCTGTAATAAAACACACAAGAAGTATTAGGATAAAATTAAGGAAAATACTGAATGCTAATATCATACGTTATTAAAAGCCAGATATTTTCTCTCTTACATAATCTGGAAAACTCTAGAGTTGAGTTGCTGCTATTTATTACCTGGCTTCTCAATACTATGTTATTTATACTCTCTGAGACCTGTTGATTTTTAATTTTTTAAAATCTATCTAAAAAGCTTACAATATTTTTAAATAATATTCTTAAATTATAAAAATTTATGCTTTGTCTCATATACATTGGATTTGGGGCAAAATACAATGTATTACTATTATTATTATTATTTACTCTTATGCTCAGAATTTAAACACTTGAATAAAAACCATATTATAAAAAAATCCTCTATCAGTCTTCCCAAACAAGTTGCGTACAGTTAATTCAGATAAATATTTATTAGTTACCTGTTACCAGTGTTCATTTGATGAAGGAATAGCCAGATTGATATCATCATAGATTCAAATGGATCCATAACACTACCCAGAAATCTTGCAGCTTTTATCTATTGAACTCAGTCAGTCTCTCTGCAAATACTATTTCAGTGCCTCTCTACCATCCTCAAATGAACAATTCTGTTCTCTGATCCCTCTAATTTTATGAATGAGCCTCATACTTCTGATTTCTCATAGAGTACTAAGATGCGAATCTGCTTCCTGCATCTGTACCCATCCTCTCCTTCCATCTTGTTTTCTAGTGGGAGGAACATCTGTGGCTGTAATTTTACATTTCACTTCTTCCTGTATTTTCAGGGACTTTTCTCTCTTGTTTATCACCTTAATTTACTAGACATTCATTGTCTAACTCAGGACAGATGATTCCCGTTATCATCCAAAAATAATCTAGTTTCTTTCATTTAAGGAATAATAAGAAAAATAAAAGCAAGAACTTATTTCCTGACCTCACAAATTCTTCAGCTATCCCTAATGTGTTCCTCTCTTTCATTTTTAAGATTCTTGAAAGTGTTTGCTACAAACACTCTCTTTACTTGTCTTAGTCTGCCAGGCTACTATGATAAATACCACACACTGGGTTGACTTAAAAAATGGAATTGATAGGCTCACGGTTTCAGAGGCTAGAAGGCTTGCTTCCTCCCTGGGTCAGTAACATTATGGCTGGCCGGCAGTTCTTGGAGTTCCTTGGCATTCCATCACATGTGATGCCCTCTCCATTATCTTCTTGGTTCCTACTAACTTCCTGCTTCTGGCTCTTTCAAAGGCATCCACTAATCTGAATTAATACCCCCACATTCAGATGGGCTGCATATTAACTAATAGTAGCATTTTAGCAATACCCGGATTACTGGAGTGTTTCATAAACAGAGGAAATTGAGACATAGTCAGAAAGCCTTCTAAAGCCAAACGTAAATGGAACCTGGAAGGAGAAAGGAAAAGGAGTCGCCATGTGATGCCAGGCAGGGATACAAGCCAAGGAGCCCATGAATTACTAGCAGCCAGCACCAGAATATTACAGGCTTTGGGGAGAAAGCATCGTCTTGCTAACACCTAAATTTTGCACTTCTAGCTTCAAAATTGTAAGCCAATAAACTCCAGCTGGTTAAGCCAACACACTATGTAGTATTAGTCATAGCAGTTCAGGAAAACTGACATGTTTCCCTTTTTAACATGAACTCCACAGCAGGGTTTTTTAAATGCAAAAATAATCACATGATTTCCAAGTAATAACTTTCCAAAGGCCTCTGTGGCACTTAGGGTAAGATATGACATCCTCGTGATAGAGTTCAGTGATAGACCTTACATGGCAGTGCCTTAAGCAGCTTTCCTACCTTATCCATCCTCACTTTCCACTCAGTCTAACCCTACTAGGTTTCTCTCTTTTTCTGTGAAATTCCAAACACCTTTCAAGTTTAGGATCTTTGAACTCAATTTTCTCTGCATGAAGGAATCTCCGCTCCTTGCCCTCACCCCACTTTTGCCTGGCAAACCTGTATTCATTCTTCAGATTTCAGCTATAATATCACTTTGAGAAGTTCTTTCTTGCCCTTCCAGCCTAAATTAAATTGTCTAGTTTCTATCCATGGCATTGTTTAGTTTTCCTTTGTAAAATTTAGCACAGTTTTAATTATATAATTATTTACAATTATTTTTGTAATTTGTTTGGTTAATGCCTATTTCATCCACACACTATGCTTATATAAAAGCAAGGTTCATATCTGTGGTAGTTTCACATTTATAGATTCTAGAATATTGCTGGACCCATCGTTGGTGCTTAATTAACGTTTGTTCAATGAATTGCTGAATGTACTGGTAGTTCTAGCTCTAAAGAAGTTTTAAATCCCACTGGTACAAAATTAAAGATAAACACAAAATTGAAAACTGAAATGTGAGCCAGGGTCATTAAGAATACGCTGAGGGAAAGTTTCATAACCTATTTTGCCATCCGTTTCCTCATTATTAAATGGAAGGTTTAACCTAGATCAAGACTAAGATCATTTTCACCTCTAAACTTCAACAATTCTAACTGCTGGTTCAGAAAGAGAAATCAATGTGCTCTACGGTAGTCAAGGAAAATGTAAGGAAGAAGTTTTAGGTAATAAAGACAATGATGGATGGGGGAGAAGTAGAAATCAGACTGGATATTCTGAGACAGTGAAACGAACCAGCTGCCTGTAGTGAAGGAGCATTTTGGTTTGTGGTGGGAGAATTGTTTGTATGGAGCCATTCTGTACCTTGACCTGAGGACAAGGCTTGGAATTGATTTTTCATGGCTACTACAAGCCATTCTAGGATTTTGAGCATGGTGTAAAATGACTGTTGACAATAAAATTCTGTTCAATACAATAAACATGTGTGATTTTTTGTTATATGCTAGGCTTCACAAGACATCAGAGACCCAAACATGAGTAGGACATGGTCCTTGTCCCTGTGGAGATCAAAATGATTATAATAGTACATCACAGAAGAGATTTGTAAAAAAGAAGAAAACATAGATAAAATTACACTGTGTTTATAATTATTTTGTAAATAAATAAATAAATAAAGGGGGGCTTGTGGTATTGTGGAAAGTTCATGTTTAAGGTAAATACCCTTTGAAGAAATAAGATCTCATCTGGGAGTCTAGCTATTTTGAAGCGATGTCAGTGTAAATTCCACATCATTTATAACCTGGGTCACTTTATTTCTTTACAACACTACTCCTAAGTTTCTTTATGTGCTTAAAGAATAATAATAAGATTGATGTAAGGATTGGAAGCATAAACATTACAAATGTTAGATAACAGATCAATGTACAAATGGAATTGTGTATATAATTACAGTGGACCTGTGAAGAAAAAGCACAAAATTTAATTAATGACGTAGGTACAATTGCTTCCTTATTAAGGAAAAATTAAAGTCAGTTTCCAAATTTCAATTAAAATAAATATATTTATTTATTTTATATATGCAGCAGATGAACTGAAAATAGTTAAAAGCTAATGATTGCGTACTTACTATGAGTTAGGTGTTTTTTAAGCATAACACGTGTCTTGATAAGGAACTAATAAGTAGTTTGCCCAAGGTCACCCAGTTCATTACAATTTGAACTCAAGGACTCTGGCTCATGACCTTGACTTCTTAATACCATGTTTTAGAGCTTGTATAAAAGGTGGATTAATGATATAGCATTAGTAATGATCTATGAGAATTATTCCTATAAATTTGATGTGGAGGAAACCCTCCCTAAAGTAAGAACCAAAGTCATGAAAAAAAGAAAGGGTGTACATGTGATTTCCAAAGGAAATTTATAAATTATTTCACTATGAAATGTACTGCAAACATAGGAATACACAAATGAAAGACTAGAAGAATATCTTTAGTGCAGAGTATAGAATGTCCTGATGTTATTAATATACAAAGTGTTTCTACAACTCAATAAGAACAGAAATGCAATAAGAAAATTTTAAAAGTACAAAAGATAGGAAGAACAAATCACAGTAAAATAAAAACAGAAGTTTCCTAACTGTATTTCAATATGTTCAAAAACATGATTGAGTGAAAATACAGATAAAAACAAAAAAAGATATCATTGACAAAAACAAAATGTTTATAGAATCCTAACATAGCTTATTGGAGCATTTATGAATTGCTCTATGCTTTTGTGAGGGCAATTCTTAATATCTGTCAAATGTTTAATATGCATTTCCTTTGATAAGGCTAATTGTTTTCTAGAAATCAACCCATAGCAATGTGGTGGTTGAAAGTTTTGGTTTCAGATAAACCTGGATTCATGTCCCTGCTATATCATCATTACATCTGTGCCCTTGAATAAGTTCCTCACTTTTATAAGCCTCAGATTACTCACTTGAAAACAAGATAGCTAGAGCAAAATTGCCCCACAGGGTTGTTCTGTAGATTAAATGAAATCATGCATATAAAGCAATTAACACATTGTAGGAGTTGATAAATGTTAAATATTATGATTATTATTAATTATACTATAGATAGATATCAAGTATGAAGGAATAGCTTTATGGGAACATTTTTTGTACTATAAAAATAATAATTTCTATTAAAGCATTCAATGAAGTTTTGGAATCACTGCTATTATGTTTGTAAAATTATGGAAAATAAACTGATCCTCAGAAGATAAGAAATGGGGAAATGTGGTTCTATGTAAGTAAAGTAGCATATGCAATGGGTGTGGATTCTAAAACTTACTATTATTCAATAGGAAAGTCTTAAAACAGATGATGCAGATATTTTGAATTCTTCAAAAGAATGCAGGAAAAAATAGCAATATGCATTCATAAAGAAAACATCAACTCTTCCCTTTACATGAAAGAAGTGTTGGGTTAGCATATTAAAACCTCATTTATTTTTATTTCAGAAAAAACATGTAACATTTCCCATATTTTTGGATTAGATTGTGAAATATGACTGGTCAATAGTTTGTTAGAGATTCAGAAGTCGTGTTATTACTAACAGTGGAGAGGATATAATTACACATGTCAATTAGTTTAGATGCCAACCAGAATGAGATGTCTCCAGTGGAGTGAACAAAAGGTCTGCCACTGGATACAACCTGCTTAATATTTTATCAAAGAATTAGAGAAGATTATAGAAACAGTGATTTCTAAATTTTCAGATCTCACAATATTGACTAGATTGATAAATTAGGTAGGTGGTATAATCAAGATATGAAAAAAATCTAAGGAAATTGAAGCACTAGATTAATATCAACAAGAACCTATTTAACAAAAAGCACTGTAAACTGCTTTAAGTTTCAAAATATCAATTGCACAATTACAGTAATTCATATGAAAACTATTGTATACAAAAACAGAGCCCCAGATTGTGATACAACTTTCAAAAAATATTCTCACATTGCTTTTTCAGTTTACCATTCTTTGCAGTGTTCAGATTATTATATTACATTTTGGACAACCTTTTTAAGAGAAACATTGAAAGAGTGAAATATGTCCAGAGGGTATATGAAAGTATGTTACAGGTTTAAGATGTAACTAAGAATGGTTTGCCTGGTGAAGAGAAAATTGAGGGAAAACATGATAGCAATATGAAGCAACATGAAGATTTTTCTTGGAGAGGGAAGAGAATTGTAATACCTAGTTGAAGATGCAACTGAAAACTGCAGGGAGGTAGAATTCATGATCGAATAAACTTTCTCACAATTAAGAGATGCTCAACGTTGCAAAAAAAAAAAAAAACCTTTTTTTTTTTTTTTAGCTTTAAAATCCTCATAGCACAGAGTACTTAGATAGTAGGCAAACTTCCTACAGGGTTGTGGCAAAGGCTCTGGTGATAGGAGAAAATTGGATCAAATTACTTTTAAGATTTACTCTATAAACAGAAACATGCTAACGTGGAAAGAGTACTAGACTGGAAGTCAGAAGATTTCCAGGTTGAACTTATTTTACCACTCACCAGTGTTTTACGGCAATTTGACTTACAGTGATATGCAAGATTATATTTAGGATGGGAGAAACTCAGTAATGATACTCAAGAGGAAACTTTTACAGTATACTCTTTGCAAAACCAGGTCTTCATAGTAGAATAGTAAACTAGACTTCAGCCCCAATGAAGTAAGCAAAAGAATACCAGAGACAGGGATCCTCTGTGACGACCACAAATTCTCCCAGTGTTATATGCCCTGTTTAATTTTGTAGTTCTTTAATCTTAAAATCATAGAATCTCAGGGACAACAATGTCTCTGTGATTCAATTTACTCTCACATTTAAGTCATCATGTGTCTTGATTTTGTGCATTTTCCCCTAGTCAATTCACTTGTTACGCTATCTCTATATAACTCTTTGCTGGCCTTTGGGATTGAAAAAGAATAGAATTATGTGCATGACTTTGGATGTTTTTACAAATCAAATTACATAAATCTAGGCACATAAAACTTTCATGAAATCCAAGCATTGTTTTCTTGGTCCTTCACTAATAAAGGATTTGTCTCATTTGTTTTTGTACCTGTTTCAAGAGGGAATTCTGAAGGCTAGAAAGAACATTTTAGAGTAGGATATGTTTAACCCCAAGTACGTCCATCATTTTACGATGACCTTCCTTCTCTTTGAGGATACTTGGTACCACCCCCACAAACCCTAAGTGCGAAGTTTCTCAGTTCAGTCCAAATGGGTTACATTTTACTGTCACAGATTCACAAACTTGTCAGATTCTCCTTACAACTCTGGACAGGTAAATGAGGAGTGTTACAGTCTCAACATTATCACTGTCCAAATCTATTCAAAATTAGACTGTTTAAAGATATTTCAGTGAGTCTAAAACTAATATGCACTATCATCATACCCTGCGGTTAGTTCAACCATTGTTCCTAATAAAGCATGTTTTTTAATTTAAGAGAAGATTGTGATATATGCTTTTCTCCTAATTTTGCAAAGAGTGGTGTGTGTAGGAATACTTACCCATTGGGACTGAACTGAGAAATTTCACACTTATTTTCATTTGGGAACCAAATGAAAGGATCCATCGTAAGAGCCTCTTTTTTTTTTTTTTTTTTTTTTTTTTTTTTTTAAGAATTTATGAGGGATTGAACTCAGGACCTTGTACATGCAAACAGGCACTCAACCACTGAGCTACACCCACTCTGCAGGAACCTTATTTTTTTATTCTACTACACAGTCAGGGTGTACTTTTACTTAGAAAATACTTTCTGTTTCAATGTGTGTGCAACAGCCTGACTTTACGAGAAGAGTCCACTGTTCATCCAAAAAGTAAAACACATACTAACCTGACACATTTTCAGGCTAGATATTAAATATTAAAAGGGCTGCTTCCAGTCCATCATCCCTGCTCCCCGCCCCCCCCCATACACGCACCTGCCTCCATTCATCCTCCTGCCCTCAGCCTAGTCAAGTGAAAATGATCTGAAGCCTTTTGCATGAGGTTTTAGAAAATTCTTCCTGTAATCTACTTCATATTGTATAGAATTTGCACAGATTTTAAAAACCAGGGGGCCGGCTCGATAGCCCAGTGGATAGGGCGCCGGCATACCACATGGGAGGCCCCGGGTTCGATTCCCGGGGACCTCTCCTAGCGGGCAGACCGCGTTGAGAATGGCAAGCCGCCATGGGCGGGCCGGAGCCGCCGTGGGCAGGGCAAGAAGCTGCCACGGACATGGCAAGAGCCCCCATGGGCAGGGCAGGTTGCCCACGGATGGAGCGCAGCCAGCCACCCGCGAACTGAAAGCCGGCCGTGAACGGACGCAGAGACCGCCCACAAGCGGGGAAAGCTGTGCCTGCGCAGTGACCACTCTCGGCGCGTCCCCGCAGCAGGGGGAAGGGGAGATATGTAATAAAATAAATAAATCTTAAAAAATAAATAAATAAATAAAAATAAAAACCAAATGTTCTGTTTTCTTATACACAATTGATATATGAAATTAAAAACTATTTGTTCATTTATTTATTGGTCAATAACACATATCCTTTGAGCATCTACCGTGTACCCAGAAAACTGTGCTAGGTGATGGGCTAAAGGGATGACTTGAACACAATATCTACCCTCAAGGAACTCAGTTAATAATGGACCAGGGGGCAGATGTGGCTCAAATGGTTTGGCATCATTCTCCCATATGGAGGGACCTGGGTTCAATCCCCAGGACCTCCCGGTAAAATAAAGAAAAATATAGAAGATGCGCGGGTGCACCATCAGGCCCTGTGCACAGGCAAGCCCCCAGACCCCACAGACAGGTGTGCCACCAGTCCCCACATGTGGGCGTGCCAGGCCCCGACGAGCCACGCAGCAAGACGATGACCTAACAGGAGAGTGACACAAGGGAGAGCCAAGACTAGACGTGCCAAAAAACCAGGAACTAAGCTCGTGCAGGTGGTAGGACACCTCTCTCACACATCAGAGGTTCCCAGCAAATGGACATAAAAACAGCAAAAATGGGGGGCAGAGTTAAAAATGGATAAACGTAAATAAATAAATAATTTTTAAAAAATGGACCAGCTGATGTGTATGAAAACAATGTAATGCCTAAATTAAAAAAAAATAAAAAATGTTTGCAGGACACATATTTGTTATTTGTTCAATGAAAATGGACTTATTGAGGTTTTTTTTAAACTTATTAATGTTACTTTAACAATACAATAGGAATGAAAATATGGCGTTGTGTTTCAACCACCAAATTAAAGTTTTTGGCATATTTTGTGGAATTAGCAAACATGAGGCAGCTTCTCCTCGTTCATCTGGTCATTAGATTTCAGGTCTTATTGCAAAGTTTGGACTGATTGTTGCTGTGTAAATGGATAATTGCAATGAAATGCAATAGGTCTCACAGTGGTGGCAGGGATAGAGTGTGCTGAAGACCAAAAGATGGAGGAGGATCTTCTCTGCCTAGGGTAAGGCTTCATAGGCAAGATCTTGATCTGGGACTTACAGGATGCACATGTGAAATTGTAAGTTAGAAAAAGGCATAAAGACATCGTAATAGAAGCCACAGACTGTACAAAAATAAGGGGAAAGGAAAGGGTGTGAGTATTCAGAAATGGTGAAATTGAATGCTGATACAGCCTAGAAATGTGGTTAAGTGGCCCATTCTATAAATGGCATGAGCATCCAAGTCTGACTTATTGGAAAAGGATGCTGTGCTATACTTCATAGCTAACATTTCAACCACATTCTACGCTTGATGCTTCATATATACAATCTGTAAGCCCATAACACTTCAAAGTATGTATTGTTTCCCCCTAATTTCGATGGGGAAAGACGGGTCAGAGAGGTTAGTTCATTCATTCCTTAATTCATTCACTCCCTCACTCAACAAGTATTTACTGGTTGCCTCCCATGTGCCCATCACTATATTAAATGCTGTTATAAAAAGAGTAAAAAGACAGGTTCCTGGGGCCGGCTGGATAGCCCAGTGGATAGGGCACCGGCATACCACATGGGAGGCTCCGGGTTCGGTTCCCGGGGACCTCTCCTAGTGGGCAGACCCCCTTGAGAATGGCAAGCCGCCATGGGCAGGCCAGAGCCGCCG
>PVKH010008997.1:0-13651 GCA_004027955.1 Chaetophractus vellerosus
TGGCTCCGCCCTGCCCGTGGCGGCTTTTTGCCTTGCCGACAGTGGCTTTGCCCCGCTCACAGCGGCTTGCCTTTCTCAAGGCCGTCTGCCCGCTCCGAGAGGTCCCCGGGAACTGAACCCGGGGCCTCCCATGTGGTGTACTGGCGCCCTTATCCACTGGGCTATACAGCCGGCCCACCCGTTTTTTATAATAACTTCTCAGGACCTGAATATTAGCATATCAACTCTGGTGTTCAGTTTCCTCCCCATTTTTGTACCAGACTTTTTTCCTATTAGGTCTTCTACTCATTCATTTATTTATATATTCATCGGACATTGACTGAATGCCCAATATATGCCAGACAGTATTCTAAGAGCTGGGAACACAGGAGTCAGCAAAATAGACAAAAAACCCCTCCCTTATAGAGTTTACTTTCTAGTAGGGACAAGAAATAATTAAAAGGAATAGGTAGAATATATAGTATGCTGAATAGTTATAAATAATATGGAGGAAAAAATTAAGTAATCAATACAGAATGTGTTGGTGGGGGTGGAAGTTATACTTTTAAAAAGTGAGACATGGAGGGCCTCATGAGAAGAAATGCCTGAAGAAGATGAGAAAGTGAGCAACTAAGTTGTGTGGAAGAAGAGTAGACCAGGTAGAGGGAATGGTCAAAACAAAAGCCTTGAATTGTTCCCACAGAAAGACATATTCAAGTTCTAACCCCCAGTCTTGTGAATGTGAACTGATTTGTAAATGGGATCTTTGAAGATGTGATAAGTTAGAATGAGACCAACCAGGATTAGATGCCCATCTGCCTGATGTCCTTATAAGGAGAGGAAAATTGGACACAGACAGAAAGACACAGAGAGATGGCCCTGTGATGGAGGTGGAAATTGAGTTATGCCACCGGCCGTTGAATGCCATGTATTGCTGCCCACCCACCAGACTCCAGGGGAAGGCATGGAAGGAATTCTACCCTTTTACGAAGCAGCATAGCCCTGCCGAGATCTGTGGTTCTTTGTTACAGCAGCCCTGGCAAACTGAGACAAAGTAGTAGTGCTCCTGGCACGTACAAGGAAAAGCAGGGTTGTCAGCTTGGCTGGATCAGAGTGATTGTGGGGAAAGATGTAGGAGATGAGGTCAGAGCTGTAACAAGGGGCCAGACCATATAGGCATTGGAAGATATTTGGCTTTTACTCTAAGTAAAATGGGTAGCCTTTGGAGGATTTCGGGAAGAGAAATGATGTATTTTGACTTATGTTTTTTTTATCTTATTTTACCTTTTTTTAGGAGGTACCAGGGATTGAACCCAGGACCTCGTACATGGGAAGCAGGCGCTCAACCACCAAGCTACCTCTGCTCGCCAATGAGAGTTGGGTTTTTCCTTTATTTGTTTTTAGGATGTACCAGGGAACAAACCTGGGGCCTCATATATGGGAAGCAGGTGCTCAACAACTTGAGGTTCCTCTGCTCCCCCTGACTTATGTTTTAATGTGGCCTGTCTGATTGCTGTGTTGTGGTAGTCCGTGTTGGTCAAAGATGAAATCAGAAGTCCCACCGGGAGGCTGTTGTAGTAACCCAGATGACAAATGGCAATTGTTTGGATCATACTGATAGCAGTGGAGGTGGTGAGAAACGTCAGTTTCTGGGTATGTTTATTTTTAAGGTTGAGCCTACAATATTTATTGGTATATTGAATCTAGAATGTGAAAGAGGAGTTAAGAAGGCCTACAAGGTTTTTGTGTCTATACAATTGCTAGGAGAGATTTACCACTCACTGAGATGGGAAAAAGTATAGGATTACAGGAATTTGGAGAGATCAGTTCTGGATATGTTAGGTTGGAGATGCTTATTAGATATCCTAATGGAGTTTTCAATATGTAGATATTATTTAAAGCCATGAGACTGTGTGGGATCCCTCATTGCAGTTGGTGAAGATAGAAAAAAGATAAATTACAGGGATTGAGTCCTGAGGAGCTCTATATTATGAGGTCTGGTAGTTGAGGAGAAACCCAAAAAGTAGACTGAATTTGAACAGCTTTTGTGTTAGAAGGAAAGCCACCTGAGTGTAATGGCCTGTGAGCAAGGATGTAAATGATGAAGTGATCAAATGTTCTAAGTTCTCCTTGTAAGCTATAAAGAAGAAGAATGTGATTTGACCACAGCGTTAATAATTTGTAGGGCAAGTTCAAAAGAAAATGAGAGGGAATGAAAGGTACTTTTTGTTTTTATAAAGGGAAAGAATGGGATTATAGCTAGAGAGGGAAGTGGGGGGAAAAGAGGTTGTTTTTCATGTGATAAAAACAACAGCATTTCTGCAGAGGGAAAAAAATGAAAGAAAAATAGAAAATTTTAAGATGTTGATGAGAGAAGACAGACTGCTAGGGGCTTTATCCTGCATAGATGAGAAGGGATGGAATCTAATGCAGCTTAAGTGTAGGATCTGGAATATGCTAACTGTCCAGAGAGTTTACATTTTAAAGGATGTTTGCTTTAAGGTATTTCCTGGATAGAGGGGTTTTTTTTTGTTTTGGGGGGTTTATTTTTGGTTATATAATCTACAGGATTGTCAGAATTGCCATATATTTTCACAAATAGTTAGCCCCCTTCTTCTGTATTGTCCCATCACAATGGGCTTTCAGTTCCTGAAAGCCTCATGTTCCTGCACCCCATGGGCTCTTGCATATGCTGTTACTGCTGCCTCCATTGGCACCCACTCTGGTTTAATTCAGGCCTTTGCCGTACTTCTAAAGATGTAACTTTCGATTGATTTCTGTGCTCATTTGATTAATGTCATTCTTTACCATTAGGCTTTAATCTGTTAAGGCTGGGTCCATGTCTCCTAAAGTGAATAAAAAACACATAGCATACTGAGTAGCAAACGATGATATTCTCGATTGATTGATTGATTGACAGGCATACTGTGAACTATTACTTTTTAAAAAAATAATTTTATGGTACAAAGTAAAAAATGCTGGTGCCTCTTGTTATTCAGTTTGGCTGCTTAAATGGCATATAGATTAAATAGAGCATTGCAGTAATTGCGCTTAGTTTTGTGCTGTCTGGATGACATATTTTAGTGAGTAAAGTGCCATCTCAATAAGCCAGCAAGCAGTTTTACATTGAAAGAAGATGTTCTAGTACTTTGTTCAACAAGAATAAAATGTATTCAAACAGAAAATATTTAGACATCCCAAACTAAACTTAAATTTAAGAACCTCCAGCTGTCATTTTATAATCTAGAGACATCACTGCCTCAAATATTTGTACTATTAACTCACTAAAATAAAATGTTCACTGGTTTCTGAAAGCACATCCTTAGGGGAACATGTGGATATTGAGGTTGTAGGTTGTGAAAGGCTTTGGGAACTGTAGGTTGTATATCAAAGTTTTGAATAAAATAAATAGAATCTATTCTTTCATGTGGATCCAAATGTAAATAAGAACAACCTGAAGAATGAAACAGTATGGCTGATTAATAATTTGTCAACTCTCAAAAAACAGACTTTCAATACCAAGCAAAACCTAGTAACATAAGCTATTGCATCAAATCAGGGATTAAATAAAATGAGTGTTGTTGTCAAGATTCTTGCTACTTGTGTGATTATCAACAGATTTTTAGGTAGCATGGACCTTAATTCCATAACTGTTGGATGGTGGGATGGAGGTGGGCAGCATTCTTCTTCCGTGCCCACCATATGACTGGAGTACACAAGATAGAAATAATGCAATGTAGAAGTATTAGGTTCCACAGAGAGAGATTCCCTGCTATTAACTTGTAATTTTTTAAATTCCCCATCAGTAAATGTACAGCCTCTAGGCCCATTTAATCCCTTCAGTTGAGGTCCAAGTAATTCATAAATACTCAGGAAGAACAGACAAATTTTTTTGTTAATGTACCTTTCAAATAACCGTTATGCTATTAAGCTGTTGCTGCAGTGCCAAAGCAAAATTCATCCTTAACAATTTCTGGCATAAGTAGGGAACTTTCATATACAAAGCCAAAGGAATGAAGGAATTAAAATTGAATGAGGTGTTATATGTAAAATTAAAGGCCCTGAATTTCTAATACATGGGAAAACATGGGTAAAACTTGAAGACATGCTGTTGAGTGAAATAATCCAGGCTCAAAAAGACAAATATTGTATGTTTTCACTGGTATGAAATAATTAGAATAAGCAAACTCATAGAGTCATAATCTAGAATATAGGTTACCACGGAATGGGATGAGGATAGAGTATAGGGAGTTAAGGCTTAAAATTTCAAGTTCCTATTTGGAACAATGGAAATGTTTTGGTAATTGATGGTGGTGATGGTAGCACAGCATTGAGAATGTAATTAACAACATTGAAATATATATCCAGATGTGGTTAAAAGAGGAAATGTTAGGATGTATACATGATAATAGAATAAAAATTTTTCAAAATCCATGGATCTGCACTACAAAGTGAACCCTGTTAAACCATGGACTATCGTTAATAGTACAGTTTTAATAATATGCTTTCAGCAGTTGTAACAAATGTACTATACCGATGCAAGGTGTTAATAATAGGGTGGTGAAAGTGTGTCCTGTATTTTATGCATGATCTGTAAATCCACAACTTCTCTAATAAAAAAATAAATTACTTTGGATCTTTAATGCTACATTTTAGCATTAATGAAGTGTGGTGGGGTCATGGGAAGGTAGTTGATATTCTCCTACTTAAAGAATGAGAGCTAATTTAAATTTTTGTAATGAATTAATTTTTTATAAGATGAATTAATTTTGGAAAATTAAATGTTGTGGTGGACCATGTGCCTGGTTTGAGTCTTTCACCTATGTTGACTCAAAGTGAAGAGCATCAAAATTCCAAAATTATGCTTATTGATAGCCCCTTATTTGAAAAGAAATTAATAAAATGTGAGGAAGACAAAATACTAATTATTCAACACTCTTTTAATAGAGCTGTCTTAATATCCCATGTCTTTATTGATGAATATAAAACAGGAGAAGTGTTTATTGACAATTATATTTGGTAATTTCAGGTACCTCTCTTTTTTGGTATCCATTTTTGAATTGAAACACAATTAAGAGTTCACTATAAAGTCAGGTTCTTCAAGTTAATTGTTATTAAATTTTCCACATTCATATTTAAATGATTATATGTAACAAAATCCCAAATTTGCATTTTGATTAAAATAGAAAATAATATTCCGAATGGAATTTACTATTATTAGAAGACGAAGTAAAATCGGCTCATGAGATAGAATATAATGATAATGAGCATTTGAAATAGATAGCTTCCTCTGATGTTCAGACATGCTAACTTTAAAAAATTATCAGTGGGTAGAATTATACCTTGTATAAAGGGAGTGAAAAACAACTAAGATCTTACCATAAAAGCAGATATAATAAGAGGTTTCTAAACTTTCACCTTCAAAAGAAAGAATAGTGGTAGAAAAGGCTCATTTTAAGAAGTCTTGATATTATGAATCATAAGTATTTCCATAATCAAAGCCAGTTAACAGTCTCCATTAGCAAGTATTATTTTTGACATTTTCATATCTATGATTGCATCAGATAGAAGTGGAAATACCTTGCCCTTTACTGTCACATGGACATTAAAATGCTAGATAAAGGGGAAAATGGGAGAAACATTCAAAGTAAGCAAAAGTTCATAATCAGAATTGGAATTTATAATGTGAACCAACTTTTTCTGTAACCTAGATCTCTCCATTTGAAGTACAAATTCAGTGTCTAAGAAGCAATATATAGAGCTTAAAACTTCTGTCCTACTTCTCTATTCTACATGCTACTTGCTTTAAGAGACTCAGCAATCATACCTTTCAGTTTAAAGCAACTGGTATATTAAAATGTTTAAAAGTAAAGTCAGTTACTTTTCTGAAATTTTCTCAATTTCATTGACAATTTTTTGTGCCTTGGTGACCAGAAAGTATATATTTTAAAATACCATACAACTAAAACTGTCAAGAATTGGTAACCCAACAGAAAATATCAAGGTTATGAGGAAGTGAAAACTGAGTTGATAGTAATAAAAAATTAATGGAGTTTTATTTTAGCTGTTTATGCAAAGGCATGGAAGGTGAAAGATCTTTGGTGTACCGAAGGTAGTAATTCTGTACTCTGGTGCATGGATCAGGGACTGGGGAAGAAGGACTGGCCCTAAATTTTTTAACTGTTTTTTTTCTCCTGTCATGCTAATGAATTTGGACATTGTTATAAAATTGGTGGGGAACAACTGAAGGACTCTAAGAATGGGAAGGACGAGATCTGACTTTTATTTAACTGTATTAATTTTAATGGCACTATAAAAAGTGGGTTCATTGAGACGCAAAATCTGGGCACTCAGAGACACGTTGGGAAACTGTTGATGTTATTTGTGAAAAGGACTACAAAGAACTGAACTATGGCAGAGAAAAGAGAAATATAGAAAAATCATGGGCTTGGAGGAAAATGTAATGAAGGAATAAAAATAAAGATGATAAACTAGATATGAGAATAAGAGAGAGCAAAGATATGAAAGATGACAACAAGGCTTCTCACTTAGGCAATGGGCAAACGGTGAACATTAAGGTGAGAAAGAAATAAGGAGAGGCTAGTTTTAATGAACTGGACATGTTGAATTTTAAGTATTTCAGATTTTTGTGAACTATTTTTGGGGGTGCTATTAAACAGTTGAGAAAATGAGCATAGAACTCAAAAGAGAAAATTGCTCAAAAAAATGGTTTTTTTCTGTCTGTGGGATATGTAAGTATTTCTTATTATGGTTTCAGAGCATATGAATTTAAATAGTATTGAACAAGGTTAGTGAATGAGATCCTCCAGAGAAAACCTGAGTACAGAAAAAAGAAGACAATCACGTGTGGAATCTTGGGAAAAACATTAGCTGAGGAAGTCATCAGAGAGACAGGGAAAGAATCATTAAAGTGGCTTGGAAGTCAAAGGGGAAAAGTCAAAAGGATCAGATTCCTCAGGGAAGTCAAATGACATGAGAAATAAGTTGTGTTCCACAGATTTGGGCATTAGGACATAATTGGAGACATTGGAGAAAATAGCAAGCTGTGGAGGTATAAACTGAACGGTAGATATGGCTTTCTTTGTTAGCATGACATAAATCCTGGTTCTGAGAATTGTCCTTGTTTAAATTCTGAAGTACATTTTGTCATCATAAATTATATCCTGTGCTTCATCTGTCCATGATTAGAGTGCCAAAGTCTCTTTCACATCACTCCTAAACTTTCACTTCCATCATAGGTAATTCTCTGACTCACACTACAATTGTTTGAATCCAAATAGACTAAAAGGATCATATGCAATGATTATATATGAACTTAACAACTACCTTTTAAATACCAGCATCACAGTCTTTCATTTTATTTACCTGTACATATTTTATAGCATATATTTTAATTGGACTTTATATCTAAATTATACAAAATTTTATAGGTTTAAACAAAATTAACAAAAATTCTTAAGGCGATTTCACATGAACATTTGAAGATATTTAGAAAGTATTTTAAAATAATACTGTGACATTTGAATCTAGCTCAATTATCAAAATAATTTTGTATGCTTCCATAAACATGAACAAGGTATAGTGTTCATTATGTTCATATTTATTTAAAAGACTATAGCATTTTATTCTTAGTAAAGACACTATATATATATATATATTTACTTTGGCTTATAATTATTTTACTAGTCATTTTACTTCCTCAACTAAACTCTTTATTTTCCTATTGAGAGGACTTATGCCTTACTCATCTCCGAAGTTCCCATACTGCTTTGCATCTAAATCTAAAGACTCAAGTTAGAAATATAGTAAAATATTTTCCCAATAAATCAGCAAATATTGTATTTCATATATCTTGTCTGATAAAGTTAATTTTTGCTACTTCCCCAATAATAACAGCTCTTCAGATGATCTTATGTAATCCAGTTTTCTCATTATATAATTGGCTAGTTATTAGATTGGTTAGCTTATGGTACCAATAAGATCATTTAAGCATTTGAAAATTGTGAGTGGCACTTTTAACTGTCTTTCCCACGGCCACATTCACACTTAACCTTGGTGCAATTTTCAGCTGTGTAATTTTGGTAGGGAGTATAAAATTTTTAAAAATCTAAAAAAAAAAAAAAGACGCTTAGGACTTAGAGGACTAAAAAAATATATACAGAGTGTGTGGATGGGGGAGGGAGTGGACAAATCATTACAAATCCATTTATATCCCTGGAAAACAAATTCGATCAACATTATCATTCTTTTCCTGTGTTGGTAGCCTGCTTGTTCTTAAAGAACACGATAACATTTTCTTCACTCTGCCCTGAGATGGGAATCTCCCATATTGATCATCTTCCTGTATTGACTCATTTCATTTGAATCTGCCCACTGAGTAACGTCTTGCTTGCTGTTACAGTAGAGTGCTCAGAGATCCCATTAACGCATACTTAGAGAATACAGCTCTAGCTCAGGAGAACGTTAGAAAGAAATATTTATTTCAGTGGCCTATGGTTTTAAGCCAAAACAGCTGTTTCCTTTTTTTATCAGGAAAGGTCATTTGTGGGCAATTGTAAAACCAGATACCCTAATCTGTTTGGTTCAATTTCACACATATAACTTTTCATGCTGAATTATTTTAATAATATTTGTTTTATAAATGAAGCAAATTACTTCATTGAAAGTAGAATGCAAAATTCCTTCATTAAAATGAATTGTTTTTAAAAAAGTAGTATGCATATCTAAAATTTCAATGAGGTTGAACAGAATTTAAACTTTCACATTATAATATTCTTGTAATAAATTAATATTCTTATTATAAAGAATATATTTATATATTCTATATTCCTATAATATAGAATATATAAATAGTAAATAAAGAATATTTATTATAAGAATATAATATTCTTATAATAAAGACCTCATAGTGTCAAAGGAGCACAATATAGAAAGTCTTTCATTGTGGCTTTGATAAATTCTAAAATTTGAAAATCTAATCGATGAACCAAAAATGGAATTGTTATTAAAATGTTCATATTATCAAGTAGGTAAAAGAAAAATCAATTTCCTTATTTTAACCAGATATGCTTTTACCTTAAAGTATGAGAAAAAAATCAGTGAACTCAGAATCTTTATAATTTTCCTATTTTACTGAAATCAATATATTAATCACCCAAATATAATTATAACTTACTAAAATAATAGTATTTCATTAAAATTATTGAAAATGTATTTAAAAGAGAGAAAACTTATTTTTTCAACCACTCTACTAAAATTAATTCATCACTCAAAAATTATTAAACTCTAACATTATTGAAGAAACATTCATAGTCATTATAACAAAAAAGGTTTAAAGCAAATATTTTTTTTCTGGAATTAGAAAAAAAAAGAAAATATAAACGTGTTTGATACAATAACCAGTTAAAAGAATGTAAGCTCCATACAGGCAGAGGTTTTGTCCACTTTGTTCATTTCTATATTCTTATTACGGAGTACTACCTACATAGGGAAATTATCTAGTAAGAATTATGAAATGAATGAAAATGAATCTGACCATCTGTGAACCAATTTCTATTTATAAATCAATAGAATTACGCTATACAAACAAAATGACGTGCAAACCTAGACTAAAATGTCTTTGATATCACTCTCCAACTGAGCAATTTTCCAGTCTATATAATACTCAATGTAGTATGCCATCATATCAGTGTTTTGAGATTGCCAGAGCTTTGCTTCCTTTGATTCTTAATCATACAAAGGTCAAAAATTTGGGTCGAGTGAAGGTACATTTGTATTAAGACAAAGCAAATAACCCTGAAAGAACAGTTACTCAAAGTTCATGGTCTCCTGAGTATGGACCAATATTGTTTTAATTCAGAAAATAGGATAGTATTAAAATAATTATCGTTCTGGCTTAAATTTTATGCATATATATAATTTACTTTTAAAAATATAAAATATTAGATGGTTTATTGTAGTTTGATGATGTTCTACTGTGACTATTGAGCTGAATTAAAAGTTATACAAAAAAGCAACTTAAGAAAAGAGCCACTTTATGTGAAGGTGCAGAAACCTAAAAGATTGTTGCCAAGTTCTCTTAAGGAGAATACTTAAAACTGGTATTTCCCCAGCCCTTTAAATTCTGACTTAGGTTTGCTATGTTTTTACAAGGATGCTCCATCTGTTCAGTGCAGAGAGACTTTGGAAGAATATATTTATGGGCACCCTCTAACTCCAATATGATGAGTCATTAAAGCAAGAAAGTACTGGGATCATCCCTGAATATAGTAGGGCATGTGAAATACTGTGTTTATTAAATAAAGTTCAAGATTTTGCTTTGAAAAATCTGGGTCAGACCCCAAGCCTTTAATTCTTGGACAAATCAGGCATAAATATATGTATTTTTTTCTCAAGCCAAAAATTACTACTTAGTCAAGTTGAATACATAAATTGAGGAAACTAAGTATCTAGGTCATGTAAAAACCATTTAATGTATTTATTCATATACTCCTCCTCCTAAAAATATTTGACACATCATATTAGAGGAGAATTTTTGGAGAAAGTACAAAAGTTTTATCAGCATCAGAATACTTAAACCCTGACCATATGCAGTAGGAATTCAGATAAGGTATTTGGTATTAGGTTTGCTAAAATAAAGAGATATTATTTAAACACCTACTGTTTTATGGTGGGACCCCTTACAGAACTGTGCAGAGGGGCTAAGCATTTCCCCTCTTTGTCATGGACAAACTCTATTTTCCTGTTTCAGCTTGAATTTAGATCACTGGATCATCTTTGCCTTTCTGAGGAGTTTGTAGTTAGACAAAAGGTATGCAAATGATGAGTATGGTGCTTCTTTGTATTTTTTATTTTTATTAGAAAAGGATGTATGCATGTTTAATTTTCAGTTATCTTAGAAAAAAATAACTATCTGAAATGTAAACGAAGATAGTCTAGATGAGTTAGTAAGGAGCCAAATTACACCCCAAACCCACATAACCATGAACTGTGACCTTATTATCTTTTTTTTCCTTTTTCCCTTTTTTACCCTGGCTATGCCTGCTGACATTTCATCTCCTGTTTTCTCTTTTTTGAGTCCTTGCATGCCATTTTAGAACTCTTAGGTCGTAGAGGTCACAACTTTCTTAGATTTCATGAAACAGCCTGTTCATAGTTTTCATCTGCTTTACAGCATCATTTTTCTGCAGTAGTCTTCATCTGCTTTTAGTTTTTCATGCCCTTTCCTCTTTCTTCCTTGTGACTTTTTTTGTTTTGTTTTTATTTTGGTTAGAAGCTCTTTACTTCCTGAATACTATTCCTCTTTTAATGGAGGCTATTTCTTTTTCCTGGGCCAGCTATTTTTTAAGTACAATTCGGGGACTTGTGCTGGTGGGGAATAAGCTGTTTGACACTGGGGTTGGACCTATCTAGCCCTCTGCCCTGCAAGGAAACTGCCTCTGCTCTTGGGAGCAGGTCTGCCAGGCTAGCAGTGATTGCACTTTAAATTTCTCTAATATACCAAAACACAGGTGTGGAGGTGACTTTTCCTACTCCATCTGACAAACCAAAAGTCAAAGTACCACCAGAGACTCTGTGAAGTTGTAATTTCTCATCTTCCACCATATCCCCTGCCACTCCTTGGTGAGAGGCTGAGAATCTCATACATACTGTTCATATACCTAGACCTTGTCTTTCTAGGCAAGGGGACACTGGTTTGGCACTTAAGGGTACACGCTGCCTGAGAACTGCAGTGGATTGGGCTCGCTCTTTGTTTCTTCCCTGGATCAGGTTCAATTTCCACTGCATTGGCAGCCTGTCTTCCTAGATTGTGGTTCAGGAATGTTGCCATTTTAAAATTTCACCCAAAATGACATTTTCTTTCCTGTATTTGTGTTCTTGTTGGTCAGTTTCAGAGAGGAGAATCAGGCAAAGACAGCCATACTACATCTTTAACTGGAAACTACAGATTACATTTAAGTATGATTAGTGCACCTTGAAATTATGATGACCTGCCTGATGCAGATACTGACAGACAGTCAGTCTGCCATGAAGAAAGGATTTTTCCAGTTTTTGTAAGAGAACAACAATGTATAATTTCTTACCTTACCTCCACGTACCTTATTTTAAGACCAAAATATTAGTGAAAAGAGGATGTATAGAGCACTGAGTATGGAAGGAAATAATATATCAAAATATGGTACAAGTGATTTCAAAATTCACTTTATTTTATTATGAATTCAAGGTATTAAAAGTTCATATGTCTCCAAAAAACTTATCTCTCTTTTAAGGATCCTAATTTAGAGAAATTGAAAGGTTGTCCCTATCTATCAATCCAACCACTGACCCTCCTCATCAGTTTTCCTATCAAAATAGGAAGAAATGAATACCCTTGTAGACTCAAATAACGCAAAAACCAGAAACAGGATGAAAAAAGTTCTTCAGGTGATTTTTTTTGTTTGTTTATCTGTAACTAACTTAGTATTAGGCTTTCCTGAGGTGCAAGGGTTGATGAACAGCTTTGATTCATAGGTCTGATCCTTTTGATATTTGCTTTACCATAAGAGATGCTTGATAATGTAAGAATAAAGATGCGAATAATACAAACTATGGAAATTAAGGACAAAAAGTAGTAATGTCAGCAAAAATTGAAATATTCTTGGATTAAGTTAATTTCTATATTATAAGATTTACTTTACATATTTATTATACTTACAAATATAATTGTTATTTGTGCAATTATTCAAATATCCTCATGGATAATAAGGTAAAAAGAATCTGAAATTTGTGATATAAGGTAGAAAAATATAAGAATTTCTGTGTAGTGCATGTCATAAAGAAAAAAGGATTATCGATAAGATTTTTAATTTGCTCTTTTTTTCAGACTTGAAATAGGATAGAAGCAGCGTTGTATCATTCAGCAATAGTTTATGACCCTAGCTAAAGAAATAGATATGAGTTTAAAGATGGCCCTCCCAGACTGGGATTATAGCCTTTCTCATTTGAAAAATTGATTTGGTGACCTGGGGGTACTATTGTGAGGCTTCTGAAGGCCAAGCTTCCCTCTAAGTGGATTTATCATTTAGAGTCACCCATGCACTTGGACTCCCACTAAGTCTTTTCAAGGAGAATGCTGCTGTTCGAGGATTTAACTGGGTTTTAAAACTGTCTGTAGTAGCAGCTACCAAACAGTATCATCTCCAGCTGAGCTGTGGGAAAGCCCATCAAAATTAACTTCCAAGGCTATTCTGATAGTAATTGGCTCTGGATCTTGAAATTTTAATGCCTGAGGTTTCACTTTTATGTGAAAAAATAATCAGAGGGGGAAAAGCAGTATTCAGAAAGAAAATATGTAAAAGCAAATACCAGCTGCAAAATCAGAGATAAAGGAATGCTGAGAACTCTGAAAACGTCTATCAGGATGCAAGATCCCAGATTCAGATACTAGAGTTGGTAGGTGCTTACAATAAAAATGGGTTTCCAGAAGTTTCTTTCATTACCAGGGCTCATTTTCCAGTGTCTCCTCAAAATAGATGAATTAACATTTGCCCTATCCATGATAATTTCTTCACAGAAACAGATTAAAGGACACCCCAAGATAGCTCTATCAGCTCTCTTGAACCCACTTCCCCTTTTAGTTCATCTACTCACCACCACACTTGTAAGAATGTAG
>PVKH010008998.1:0-19106 GCA_004027955.1 Chaetophractus vellerosus
GCATCATCTTGCTGCATCAGCTCTCTGCATGGGCCAGCACTCCTGCATGGGCCAGCACCCTGCATGGGCCAGCTCTCTGCTCAGGCCAGCTTGCCATTCACCAAGAGGCCTCGGGAATCAAACCCTGAATCTCCTATATGGTGAACGGGAGCCCAATCGGTTGAGCCACATCTCTTTCTCTTAAGTGAGATTTTAATTTTCTTATTTTCAGGGAAGGTTTCTAAAATTTGGCAAGGAATATATTTGACTATAACTAGTAATATTTATCTCTCCACATTTCAAGGGTCTCCATGGTACTGGGATTTCTGTTTAAAAAATTTGAAGAATGTTCAATTATATACAGGCCATGCAACATATTTACTTTCCCCTCCTCTTATGTCAGATATTCCCTTCCAAATGTTAACAGGGTTATAAAAGAATAATAATTGGGTGTGTGTGTGTGCACGCATGCACGTGCATATGGAGGAGAGGTGTAGAGAGAGGGACAGCGGGCAGTCATTGCATTCAAGCCAAAAGATCCATTTCTAGGGAGAGGGTTTATCCTGAAGAATTTGTTTTTAATTCTCCACTTTTAAATTTATACATTTTTCAAGTAAAATTTTATTGAAATACATAATTCATACATGAACATACATTAACAATAAGTGTATAGTAAAAGTTGTGAATTTATAAAACAAACATGCATCATACAAGGCTCCCATACATCACCCCACCACCAACACCTTGCATTGTTCTGTAACATTTGTTACAAACTATGAAAGAGCATCATCAGAATATTACTACTAACTATAGCACATGTCTTACATATGGTGTATTTTCCCCCAAACGACCCAATTATTAATACCCTATATTAGTATTATATATTTGTTATCATTCATGAGAGAACATTCTCATATTTGTCTTATTAACTAGAGACCATCTTCCACTACTGGATTTCCTCTGTTACACAGTCCCATGCTTTATACAGTCCATTCAAAGTGTATACTCAGTGACTCATTTTCATCACTGAGTTATGCTACAACACTGCAGTCAATTTTAGAATGTTTTCATTACTCCAAAAGTAAAAATTTCATACCCCCTTATACTCCCCTATTGTTTTCTCTTAGAAGTGAAATCATATCTTCTGGCCATTGCTGCAAAATATTATTAAATTACTGTTAACTATTGTCTATAAGTTATATTGTAATTTTCCCGTGTATCACCATATTCTTAGTATTTTGTAAAAGAAGACATTCTTATATTTATAGTGTTAACCACAGTCTTCATCCATCACCCAAGTCACTATGTTAGACATTCCCTAGGTTATTATCTAGTTTCCTTTCAATTGACATTTACATCCACAGATTACCCATTTCAACCACACATTTATAAATCAGCAGTTAGTTATACTCACCATAATGTTATTATCAACTCTTTTCATTTCCACACATTTACAATGATCTTATTAATAATGCTACATACATTAAGCATCAGCTCTCTTTCTCAACCCACCTTCTATTTCCTAGTAACATGTATGCTAGAGTTTACCTCTGTGACTTTACTCATTGTATTTAGTTCACATTAGTGAGACCATTCAATATTTGTCCTTTTTTGTCTGGCTTATTTCACTCAACATAATGGTCTCTATGTTCATCCATGTTGTCATATGCATCCCGATTTCATTTCTTCTTAGAGCTGAATAGTATTCCCATTGTATGTATATATCACATTTTGTTTATCCATTCATGGTTGATGGAAACTTGGGCTGTTTCCATATGTTAGTAATTGTGAAAAATGCTGCTGTCAACACTGGTGTGCAAATGTCAGTTTGTGTCCTTGCTTTCAGTTCTTTTGAATATATTCCTAATAACAGAATTGCTGGGTCATATGGCAGTTTTATATTTGGTTTCTAGAGGAACAACCAAACTGTCTCCCACAGAGGCTGCACCATTCTATATTCCCTCCAGTAGTGAAGGAGTGTTCCTGTTTCTCCACATCCTTTCCAGCACTTGTAGTTTTCTGTTTTTTAAAGAATAGATATTCTATAATGTGTGTTCTCCCAGCACTATTTGTTACAATGGTCTCATTGTAGTTTATATCTGCATTCCTAATAGATAGTGATGTTGAAATTTTTTTTCATGTGCTTTTTAGCCCTTTATATTTGCTTTTTGGAGAATTTCTTTTTTTTTTTAAAGATTTATTTATTTTATTACATATCTCCCCTCCCCCCCGCTGCGGCGACGCGCCGAGACTGGTCACTGCGCAGGCGTGGCTTTCCCCGCTTGTGGGCGGCTTCTGCTTCCATTCACGGCCGGCTTTCAGTTTGTGGGTGGCTGGCTGCGCTCCATTCGCAGGCGACCCGCCCCGCCTGTGGCGGCCTTTGCCTGTCCGTGGCAGCTCTTTGCCCCGCCCACAGCGGCTCTGGCCCACCCACGGCGGCCTGCCATTCTCAAGGCGGTCTGCCGTCCAGGAGAGGTCCCCGGGAACCGAACCCGGGGCCTCCCATGTGGTATGCCGGCGCCCCATCCACTGGGCTATCCAGCCGGCCCCATGGAGAATTTCTATTCAAGTCTTTTTTCCATTTTTTAATTGTGTTGCTTGTGTTTTTATCATTGAGTTGTATGATCTATTTATAAAACATGGATAACAAACCCTTTTTGGATATCGGTTTCCAAATATTTTCTCCCATTGAGTAAGGTGTCTTTTTACTTTCTTGACAATGTTTTTTGAAGAACAAAAGGTTTTAATTTTGAGGAGGTCCCATTTTTCTATTTTTTCTCTCATTTCTCATGCTTTCGGTATAAAGTTTAAGAAACTACCACCTACCACAAGATCTTGAAGATACTTTCCTACATTTTCTTCTAGGAGTTTTATGGTTGTAGCTTTTATATTTAGGTCCTTGATCCATTTTGAGTTAAATTTTGTATAAGGTGTGAGATAGGGTTCCTCTTTCTTTCTGTTGAATATGGGTATCCAGTTCTCCCAGCACTATTTGTTGAATAGACTGGTCTGGCCTAGCTGGGTGGGCTTGACAAACTTGTCAAATTCATTTGACTATAGATGTGAGGGTCTATTTCTGAGTTCTCGATTTGGTTCCAGTGGTCAGTCTATCTTTATGTCAGTATCATGCTGTTTTTACCAATGCAACTAAGTAATATGCTTTAAAGTCAGGAAGTGAGAATCCTCCAACTTTATTTTTCTTTTTAAGACATTTTTGCTATTTGGAGTCCCTTACCCTTCCAAATAGATTTGATAATTGGTTTTTCCATTTCTTCCAAAAAAGGCTTTTGGGATGTTTATTGGGATTGCATTGAATCTGTAAATCAGTTTGGGTAGAATTGACATCTAAATGATATTTAGTCTTCCATTCTTGAACATGGAATACCCTTCCATTTATTTATGTCTTCTCTGGTTTCTTTTAACAAGGTTTAAAATTTTTTGAATACAGGTCCTTTATGTCTTTGGTTAAGTTTATTCCTAAATATTTGATTCTTTTAGTTGCTATTATAAATGGAATTTTTTTTTCTGATATCCTCCTCACATTGCTCATCTGTAGTGTATAGAAACACTGCTGATTTTTG
This sequence comes from Chaetophractus vellerosus, assembly GCA_004027955.1. Classification (NCBI taxonomy): domain Eukaryota; kingdom Metazoa; phylum Chordata; class Mammalia; order Cingulata; family Chlamyphoridae; genus Chaetophractus; species Chaetophractus vellerosus. The sequence goes on from PVKH010008998.1 coordinate 3,561, forward strand.
TGTATTAATTTGTACCTGCCACTTTGCTGAATTTGTCTATTAGTTCTAGTAGCTTTGTTATGGATTTTTCAGGATTTTCTAGATATAGGATCATTTAATCAGTGACTAGCAAAAATTTTACTTCTTCCTTTCCTATTGGGGTGTGCTTTTTATTTCTTTATCTAACCTAGTTGCTCTAGCTAGAACTTCTAGCACAATACTGAATAACAGTGGTGACAGTGGGCATCCTTTTCTTGTTCCCGATCTCGACAGGAAAACTTTAAGTCTTTCACAGCATTGAGTGCAATGCTAGCTGTGGGTTTTTCATATATGCACTTTACCATGTTGAGAAAGCTTCCTTCTATTCCTATATTTTAGTGTGTTTTTATCAAAAAAGGATCCTGGATTTTGTCAAATGCCTTTTCTGCATCAATCAAGAGGATCATGTAATTTTTCTTCTTCAATTTATTAATGGGGAGGAATTATTATACTAATTGATTTTCTTGTGTTGAAAAACCCTTGCATACCTGAGGTAACCCCACACACACCTCCCCCTACTCCTCTGATCATAGTGTATAATTCTTGTTATGTGCTTTTGGATTCGATTTGCAAGTACCTTGTTGAGGATTTTGCATCTATATTAATTAGAGATATTGGTCCGTAATTTTCCATTATCTGGTTTTGGTATTAGGGTGATGTTGGCATCATAGAATGAGTTTGGTAGCATTTTTTCTTGTTTAATATTTTGGAAGAGCTTGAGCAAGATTGACATTAGATTGTCTTTGAATGATTGGTATAATTCACCTGTGAAGCCATCTGGTCCTGGACTTTTCATCTTTGGGAGGTTTTTGATGATTGTTTTAATGTCTTTACTTGTGATTGGTTTTTGAGGTCTTCTGTTTCTTCTAGGGTCATTGTAGGTTGTGCATGTGTTTCTAGGAGTTTGTCCATTTTGTCTAAGTTGTCTAGTTTTTTGGAATACATTTATTCATAGTATCCTCTTTTGGTCTCTTTTGTTTCTGTGGGGTCACTGTTTATATCCCCCCCCCCTCTCATTACTGATGTTATGTTATTTATTTGCATCTTTTCTCTTTTTTTCTTTTTCAGTCTAGCTAAGGGTTTGTTGATTTTGTTGATTTTCTCAAAGAACTTTTAGTTTTGTTGATTCTCTCTATTGTTTTGTTGTTGTTGTTCTCGATTTCATTTATTTCTGCTCTAATCTTTGCTATTTCTTTCCTTCAGCTTGGTTTGGAATTAGTTTACTGTTCTTTTTTCTGGTTTCTCCAGGTATGCAGTTAGATATTCAATTTTAGCTCTTTCTTCATTTTTTTAATGTAAGAATCAAGGGCTCTAAATTTCCCTCTCAGCACTCAGCACTGCCTTTGCTATATCCCATAAGTTGGGTTTTTTGGTTTGTTTTTTTTTTCGAGTTCTGGGGGCTGGGGAATGAACTTGGGACCTCATATGTGTGAAGCTACGCTCAGCCACATCAGCTTCCTTGAGCTGATTTTTTTGGGGTTTGTTTTGCCTATTGTTTGTTTGTTTTGTTTTGTTTTTTCAGGAGTTACCAGGAACCGAACCTGGGCCCTCTTATGTGGGAGTGGGCGCTCAACCACTTGAGCCATGTCCACTCCCCATATTCCATAAATTTTGATATGTTGTATTCTTGTTTTCATTCATCTCAAGATATTTATTGAATTCTCTTGCAATTTCTACTTTGACCCACTGATTATTTAAGAGTGTGTTGTTTAATCTCCATATATTTGTGAATTTTCCCTTTTTCAGTCCAGTATTGATTTCCAGCTCCATTCTATTATGATCAGAGAAAGTGTTTTATATAATTTCAATCTTTTTAAATTTATTAAGACTTGTTTTGTGACCCAACATATGGTCTATCATGGAAAAGGATCCATGAGCACTTGAAAAAAATGTCTATCCTTCTGTTTTGGGGTGTTATACGCTATAAAAGTCTGTTAGGGTTAGTTCTTATCATATTATTACTCTCTGTTTCCTTATTTATCCTCTGTCCAGATTTCTATCCAATGCTGAGAGTGGTATATTAAAGTCTCCAATTATTAGCATAGAGACATCTATTTCTCCCTTCAGTTTTGCCAGTGTGTGCCTCATGTATCTTGGGGCACCCATGTTGGGTGCATACATATTTATTATAGTTATTTCTTCTTCATTATAACTGTTTTGCATTTAAAATCTATTCTGTCCAATATTAATATCGCTACTTCAGAGTTTTTTTTTTTGGTTACTACTTGCTTGGAATATCTTTTTCCAACCTTTCACTTCAACTTGGTTGTGTCTTTACAACTGAGGTGAGTCTCTTTTAGACAGCATATAGATGGCTCATATTTTTTTCGTCCATTCTATTGGTCTGTGTCTTTTGATTGTGGAATTCAATGCCTTAACACCCTATTTTATTACTGTAAAAGCATGATGTGCATTATCCATTTTATCCTTTGGCTTTCTGTTGTCATATCTTACTATTGTCTGTCTTTTTACCCTTTAATTTATCCTTTCTAATAATCTTCATTTCTACATTCTTCTCCAAGTCTCTTGCTCTTGTTTTTTCCTTTCAGGCTGCAGCACTCCCTTTAGTATCTCTTGTAGATCTGGTCATATGGTAATATTTTCTTTCAGTTTTTGTTTGTCATGAAGACTTTTAACTCTCATTTTTGGAGCATAGTTTTGCCAAATATAGAATTCTTGGCTGACAGTTTTTCTCCTTCAGTACTTTAATTACTTCATACCAATTTCTTCTCGCATACTTGGTTTCTGATGAGAGGTTAGCACTTAATCTTATTGAGGTTCCCTTGTATGTAAAGATTTGCTTTTCCCTTGCTGCTTTCAGAATTCTCTCTTTATAACTCATATTTGTCATTCTGAATAGTAAGTGTCTCCGGATAGGTCTATTCCGACTTATTCTGCTTGGGGTGAGTTTTTTTCCCCTGGATATTGATATTTATATCTTTCATAAGGGTTGGAGTGTTTTGCTCTTTATTTCCTCAAATATTCTTTCTGCCTCTTTTCCATCCTCTTCCCCTTCTGGGACACCAGTAGTATTGTATGTTTGTGCATTTTGCATTGTCATTCACTTCCCTGAGACCCTCTTCCAATTTTTCCCATTCTTTTCACTTTCTCTTCTCCTGTCTTTTCAAGATCAGATGTTCTTTCCTTGATCTCACTAATTCTGTTGTCCATCAGTTCAAATCTGCTGTTATATGCCTCTAATGTATCTTTAATCTCATCCATTGTGTCTTTCATTCCCATAAACTCTGTTAACTTTTCTTTGCCAGTTTTCAGATTGTTTTCTTATGTCCACCCAGTGTCTTCTTAATATCCTTTATCTCTTTAGCCATATTTCCCTCAACTCCTTGAATTGATTCAAGAGATTTGTGTAAGTATCTTTGATTAGCTGTCTTAAATCCTGTATCTTGCCAGGATATTTGTTTTTTTTTTTTCAGGAGTTACCAGGAACCGAACCTGGGACCTTTGTTCTTTTGGCTGGGCCATCACTCCCTTTTAATTTTTTTTGCTGATGTCTAGGCATCTAAATATGTTTCTGTATTTACTCTGATGATCAATTCTCTCTCTTGCCTAGTGGTTTTTGTTGTTGTTGTTGTTGTTTCACAGCTCTTCTTTGATTTTTGGTTCAACTTATTCTGAGTCTTAAAATTGCTCAACTTAAGTTATCACAATTGGGCGAGGGACTCACTAATGGGGTGCAGATATTCTCCCAGGAGTTTGGGACAAGAGAAACCTAAAAGCATTTTTTCTTCTTGCGACTTCCTGGCCAGCCAGCAAATGGCACTCCTCAGTGAATCTTTCCACCAATGTGTCTCTTTCAACCTCCACTTTCCCGTGATTCTTGTCTGGTCAGAACTGAAATGCAAAGTGGGCTCTGCTGGCCAAATTCACTGAAGAGAAACCACTCTCTGCCCTCTATCATACCCTCTCTCTTACCAGGGAGGAAGACATCTGTTCCCCTCTCAGTCAGCTGCAGTGAGCCATGAGTTTTATACAGGTTATGTGCCCTGAGGGTGGGGGATGGGTGCCATTCTTGGCTGCCATCGAGGTTATTAACTCATGGTTTTCATTTTGGGTTCCTTGTCTCTTTGTCTCTCGCCCTCCTGGGGGTTCCTCAGCACTCTTGTGGCCTGCTGACCCACCAAACAGGACCCTTGGGCAGCTTTTTGTCCTATCTCTTATATTTTTGTGAGAGAGTTGAGTCCTGCCTGCCTACACCATCTTCCCAGAAGTCCTAAATTGATACATTTTAAAAAGTTTTGATACATTATGGTAGAAATTAATTCAAAAAGAAAATTTTACCTTTTTGGTTTATTTTTTGTTGTTATCAACCAGGTATTGATTTAATCTCTTTAACTTTTTTATAAACCCAAATGTTTCATGAATCACAATCTAAATGTTGGAAAGTTTATGTATGACCTGATATTTAGTTGCTATCACTATTTTAAGCTTGGAGTGAACATTAGTTTTCATAAGTTATTTGTAAAGAACTAGATTTATTGCACCTTACCTTTTGCCAGTTACTTAAAAAGTCCTGTCTCAAATAATGCTCTGAACAACACTTTTAGTATAGTTAACAGTAGTTTAGAGAAGACAAAATTGCAATCTAGAGAGAGTAGATATAAAACCGAGGTGATTCACAGCTTTTTAGCCACATTGATACCCTTTTATCCTCCTAGACATTCCCAAATGCTTTTCTTCTTTGGAGCCTTCTTACATGCTCTTCCCAGCCACTGGCTTTATGCATCATTTGTATCTTTCTTATCTCTGAAGTCTCAACCAAAATACCACCTCTTCGAACAGACACTCATTCCCTCTTACACACGACTTTGCTAATTATTGTCGGTAGGTCTTTCTTATTTTGTAAATAATTCTTTTGATTATTTGTTTATAATCTATCCTTCTCCTCCTGCAGTAGATGGAAATCTGTGAAGAATGAAATATTCTGTTTTATTCATAACTCTTACACATTTTCCAGCACATTAGGAACTGAGTAGAGTTTACTGGGTGAATGAGTAAAGCCTATGTATGCTTTCTCCCCTATAAAATGTTCTCATATTATTTAGATATAGTCACCAAATTTATCCACATGGAAATGGGCATTTTCTTCTTTACCAGTTTGGCTATTTTGGATTGTTCTTTAGTAAAGTTTGAAATACGTGAAATGATGGCACTTATTTTATTTCCCTTGATCATTATTCCATAGCCAGAACATGCCATCTTCCTTCTTGACCCACCCAAAATATATTATGGCTTTATGTTTTAGCAAGAAATCTCAAAGAATCATAAAATTATTGTGCCATGGAGCTGATGGACAACTTAGACCCCATCTCTTCGTGTTACCCACATAGGTCCTAAACCTCCTCTGTATCACCTCTAACAAGTAGCATTGAGACTGTGCTTGGGCATCATCATCTTCCTTTCAAGGCAGCCCTTCTACTTCTTAATGAGTTTTAATAGTCTGACATTTATGTTTTGAGTTTTAGGTATTAATAAATTCCAAGTTTATTATTCTCCCTTCAGCTGAGTTTTCATTATTTATGCCTTTGCATTCATTTGAAATCTTTTCAGTTTAACCTAATTTTGTTGTTTCTTTTTGTATAGAAACTCAATTCAGATAACTTTTTTTCTGATAAAATATTGTAATACCAGAGCATTCATTTTTGCTCCAGTCTTTTATATTGTTAGTAAAATTAATGGTGAGGATAGGAATATTTGGAATTTTTCTGTAAAATATTTCCATCTATATTTGTTTCTAGTTCTCATTGTGCCAATTATGATTTTTCAGTCAATCACTGTACTCACATCAGAGTCAGTTTAATGTTTTAAGTAAAATTCTGAAGTCCATTTATTTTATTTTCTTCTTGATGCCTCTGAAAAAACCCATCGGTTTTTTTCAGAGGAAAAACGTCATTTATTATTTCAAACTCTTCCTGAAATATTTTTCTTATATGTATTACATCATTTAATTTACCAAACACTTTGACTTATCCTCTGAATTTTTGTTTGAGGGCTAAAATTTTGCCTTTACCAGAGCCGGACAGCCATGGTGCTCGGTTTCTCCTATTCATTTGTTCTCTTCACAATACTTTCTCATTCCCTTTCAGGCAGTGAGGAAAAAGTAGGTAAAATCACTGGATTTTGCTATTATGATATAAGTATGAAATTGGGGAGGAGGGACTATAATTGAGCAAGCTTATGTGATTCTTCCCACTAGCTTTCTCTTTCCTAAGAGGATTGTGTATTATTTATTTATTACCTTACATTCTACGAAGTGCCCATTTATTACTAACAGTAGTTAACTTTAGGAATTTTTAATTGCTTTATCTTCATTTTCCTACTTTCCTCCCTGTAAGGAAAAAAAAAACCCAAACTGGTAAGCATTGAGCATTGACAGTTTACCTTTCTCTGATGAGATAGTATGGAGGCTTTCTAGACTCAGTTTTTGTTTTGTTTTCTTTTCTTTTGTTTGTTTGTTTTATACCACTATTCCCATTTTAAGGTTATCATACTTCTCAGTAAATGTCTCTCCAAAGTAGAGGCTATTAGGAAAATTTATTTCAGGATTTTGTCCACTCAACTTTTTTCTTAATCTGTTTCTGGTGTGAGAGAATGTTGCAAAAATAAGAATTTTATGACATCTTTCTCTTCCCTGGCTGTCACATTTCTAAAATTATGCAAAGTAATTTTGTGCTCCTTCCTTTTTAAAATTTTTGCTACTGAAGTTTTTGAGGGTAAAGGAGGAAAAGTCTGTCAGAAACCTCCATATTTATTTTATTTTGAAAATTAAAAAAACTAAAAAAATAGAAATTAGAAAAACAAAAAAGAAAAACAAAACAGAAAATAATAAAAAATGCATTCTAAAAACTATACATATGTATATTATTTTCTTTTTTATTTATACAAAAGAAGAGAGAATAATATAATAAATGCCTTTGTATCCATCACTCAGCTACACTAAGTTAAGACATGGTTAATAACCCTGCCCCCATATTATTTTGAAGCAAATCCTAGATGTCATAAAATTTCATTCATAAAAATGTCAGTATTTCAAATATATTTCTTTAAAGTTTTCTCTTAGCCCTAAAAAGAAGATATTAAAGAAATTCTCTTGGTTGGCTTTCTGTAAATTAGATTACCACCCTGATCCATCTGTAGAATATTTTTTGACATTAATCTGATATCCGGAAAAGTAGAGGAACAGGGAGCATTTATAGTCAGTTTCAAACTGCTTTTAGGCCCTGGTCTGTTGTACTTTGCCTTTAAAGTATATATGTAAATTCACTCAATTTAATAAATACTTATTGAGTATTTATTGTGAATCATACACTTTTCTAGGTTCTGGCAATATAATAGTGAATAAAAAATAAGTGCTCTCTTGGAGTTTATGGTCTATATTTGACCTTGAGATGTTGCTCTAAAGTTCAAAGTGTCTATTTTTCAAAGAATCTGTTTCTCAGTGTCTGTTTTGAGAAAAGAATTTGTCTCTTGTGTGTTTTTTGTTTTTCTTTTGAGTGATTTCCTTCACTAAGACATTGACTTAAGCATCATGTCAGTCTGGCAATACAAAATAAAACAACAGCAACAACAACAACAACAACAACAACAACAAAAACCAGTTTTTCCCTCTGCTATTATATGGCCTAACTTACAAACTCATAAAGTTTTTGTCACTTTATGAGTGTCTAAGAAAACCATTTCACTGAAAACCCTATTAAAATAACATCATATCTTGTAGTTCTGTTATGAGGAAGCCTAAAACGGAAGGAGTGGGGAGAGGAATGAGGAGAACTATAGCTATGTTTGTCTACCTGCTGTGTGATGGGTCTCAGATGCCCTATACACCATTGTAGGTAGAAATCATTGCTTATTATTTTAATGTAAGTTTGATTGGAATGTGACTAATTGCATAAGAGAGTTATACAAGAAACATAAAACAGGGATGTTCCAGATATGCTAATTAAGATAAGCAGTATGAGGTAAAAATAAGGTATGGTTTGTGCACAGATTAAGAAGTGTACTACTTCATTACTATATGATAAAGTTGATGGCATTGTGGACTGAATTCTCAATAAATATCTTCAAGAAAAATTTATGGTATAAATTAATAGTTAAGATGGCAATTTTCATTGCAATAGCTGAGAAAAAGACAATATTGAAAGATATAAATTGAACCACCTATTGAGGAAATACGGGAGTGTGTTATCATTAATGCTTTCCCAGGATTAGTTTCATATTAAAGATTTAAAATTTTTAAATTGTATCATCACCAAATTTTAATTTCTTTAATAAGTATTTAAGTGATTACTATGTTTACAGTCATTTTGATGGAATTTGGAGGTACAGTGGTGATCAAAGGAAATATGGCTCGTGGGTCTTACATTCTATTGAAGATGTATATATATATACAAACACACACATACTAAATAATCATGCAAATACATTAATATTTACTTTTAGCTAATAGGACTTGATTGTGATTAACTTTGTGCTGGCAAGAAATATCCAATACATTGAAATTTATATTTCAGTGACTTATTCCAAATTGAATTTTATTTATACCTGTTATTTTTCCCCTAAAGTTTCACTTACAAATTTTATCATTGTTGATTTGTATCCATCAGAATTACTGGGATTTCCTATTTTGTACAAAGTTTATATGTGCTAATATTTTGCATTAAGAAAATAAATTGAAAGACACCTCAGTTGCCTGGAATTTATGACACCAAAGGAAAACAGTGATTAGTAACTTAAAAGTATTAGGGTTATTGGGTTAATCATGTCTGCCAGAGAAGCATTACTATCCTTTAAATAAGAAACATTTTTTAAGTTAGAAATTTTTTAACATTAAAATTAATCAGGGATTATAAAGGGAAGTAATTTTAGCAGGATTTTTATGCCCTTAAGAAAAGTTTAATAAAATAAGCCAAAAAAAAATAGATGTATATGTGGCATCTTATTTTTTTAAGATGATATTTCCATCTCTTGTTCTTTTATCTCCACATGAGCAGAGGCATATAAAGTGACAATGGGGCCAGGGGTGCTAGATATCTTGGCTTTCATTAACTATGGCAATTAGCACCACTTAGATTGATATATTTCCAAGATGAAAGTACAATTTGAAACAGACAGACAAAAAACGATGACAGCATTTGTGAAGGTAGGATGACATTGACCAACAAGAAGCAGGAAAGAAACAGAGCTCACCTTAAAAGACTTGGAATATTTGAAAAATTGATTACATGATAAGACTGTTTCAACATAACTACCATTCCCTGAGGACTTAATCATGCTTCGGTAGCATTGAAGTAAAATGAAAAGACACCGGGGCAGTCCTCTTTAATAGTTGCTGGCTTGAACCTTGATACATAATGTTCCTGTAATAGTTTATAGGTAACGGCAATAAATTGGTAGTGAATGTTTTCAATTTTTTTGGCTCTTCCTATCAGATCCGCTTATAGAGAACATTTTGTTCTGAAGATATTATAAAGGCAATTGATCTAGTTTAGAAGTTGCTTGACAATTTTAATATAGTGTTAACTTTTTTCCCCTTCCAGTTTGTATGAATTTTGTCCTTTGCAGCTGAGGTCAAATTTTGGTTCGTCTGGACTTGAGCAGTTGGCTGTTATATTTCACCTACCCTAAGTATTTCATAATTACTGGGACAAAGAAAGATAAATATATATTTTTTCAATCCTTTTGTTACCCTTATCTTGTAGTTTAAATGTCTACTTCCTGATGAAGAAAACAATTTTAGATGGATTATTTCAAACCTAAATAGTTTATTGATGAATCATTAATGATTTTACTCAGGGGTTGCACTTGAAATAAAAAGAGAATTGTGGTGCACCAAGAGAAATTCCTGTATTTTGAACAAAATGAAGGTTGAAAATCACCTGGGACTTAATGAGCCATATTATCTAATATGGGTTGCTCTGAGGCATTTGATGCATGCCCTATCTGTGTTTTAGTTACTTAAGCAGCAAATATCCATGCTGTATATACAATAAAAACAAGGCATTACAGACTTAATAAAAATTGAAATAGTCTTGATGATAACATTAAACCCATGGAAAATAAGAGGATACCTGAATACTTTAGGATGTTTAGGAAGGGGAGTTAGAGGAATGTGAAATAAAGTCTATCTCCTGAATGCAGGCAGAATATGTTTGAGGACCATTTATGGCAACAAATTGCAATCTCTTCCTAGTAAGTTCCAGGTATCCAAAAGCATCAGTAAGAGTCAATATAAAACTGGTTATATGGGGAGCAGATATAGCTCAAGTGGTTGAGTGCCTGCTTCCCATGTATGAAGTTCTGGGTTCAATCCCCGGTACCTCCGGAAAAAAAAACAAAAACAAAACTGGTTATATAAAACTGCAAAGAAAATCCTAGTCAGATAGAAAGCCCTGAAGAGGTGGCCCTGATACAATAAAAGGAAAACCCCAGAAAATTAGGGGAAAAAAATGCAGAGAAGAGTTAGAAATAATTGGAGGAAAAATATAAAGCCTCAACAATAGGAAAAACAAGAATTCAGGGCATATCAATGAGGAGCTGCCTAGCTACAGAAAGGAATTTTCACAATGTGTGGATGAAGCAGATAGCATGATTGGAAATGAGGTATTTGCTCTTTTCTGTAAGAGTGGAAGGGTAACACACTCCTGGGCAAAACAACCATGTACTACGATTAGTTGCACTTTCCCAAATGCATTTTGAAGCAAAAAGCTGAATTCCAAATGTCTTCGGGCCTTTAAGTAATACATTCCTTTCATTATTTTATTGATTATACAAAAGATAAATTATATTTTAAAACTGATGTATCTCAGCATGGTTTATGATACACCTATGGATTAACAAATATAATACCAATAACAACCAATTATCAGTCAATTTAGCCTCACTATTTTAAAAACACTTCAAAATGTTTTGTTAAATCCCGTGAAAGTGATTTCAATGAGAAAGATTTCAAATTTTTGCAAATTACAGTGAATTGGGGACATATAAAGAGAAACACTGCAGTCAGCTCTAGACAGAGTAAGATAAATTAATGACCCAACTCATCGATGGCAGCAACAGTCTTTAACTTTGAGTAAAGGGATCTGGAAAACAGTTCAATGAAGAAATCTTTTCTTTCTTTCCTTTTTCTTTTTAAATAATTTAATTGTCTTTTTAAGGGTGATAAAGAAAAGATAAAATCTAGAGACTTCATTGAGTGTAATCATATTCTCTCCTGCGTTATACAAAAGTCTAGTTTGCTTCTTTACAATTATTCATCTCTCTTTAAATACCTTGTACACATATATATACTCTCTTCCATTTATGCTTACATAATAAGTCTTTAAAAATATTTATTGTGATATTTGTTTTAAGTGGATTGATTTTATATCACATAGTTTTATTAGAAGTGAAAGATTTCTCTTCTATTAATTGTAATTTTCTCAATACCAGAGTGAGCCAGAATACTATGGATACAGCATAATTTCTGTATGGTTGAATGTCCTATTGGTGTGTAGAACTCTTAGGTTAACTTAAATTTTTACAGGCTGTAAGATGGAGTGTAGGGCAGGATGTAGTCCTGGTCTGCAGGATTTTCATTCCTTAGTTATTTCTTCAGTTTTTACTTTACATTGGTGGATTATTTTCATCTTGTGATGAAAGTCAGCTTTACATTTTGCATGGTATGTGATGACATAGAAGTGTGTACATGCACACACACAATTTATAAAAATTCTACACATATGTAAATAGTAAAATCCCATTACAAATAATATAGTTTCTGTGTAATGAAGTTGTTCTTTTCAGTGATGTCTTACATAGTGAAAATTCTGTGAATGCTAACTTGAGTCACTGTCTAAACCTGAGTCCCTTCTAAATTAAATACATTTATATATTCTGTTTTATGTAAACTGAAGAGGTTTGTAACTGAACTCTTCATTACCCATTTTCTTTTGCCATCAGGAAGCTCTACTTTTAAAATTCAGGCAATCTCCATTCCTTCATACTGTCAAAAAAGTTACCATCTCTTAAAATCGGTATATTTTTATAAAAGAAAATGTTTGTATCTTTATCCAACTAAATATTGTATTAAAATATTTCACACATTTCCAGAGAGAATGCTGTTCTTATGAAAAATAGTGTGGAGACATTATGAAAGTGGCTGGACTTTCAGGATCAAAATAATATGCAAACAGTCTAATAATTTAAGAATTGATCACATTTTGAAAAACTTTTCTGAGTAACAGCAGTATTTTGTCCTTTAACACAATTTATTAAAATTTTTTTGAAATAAAAGTTGAATCTGATCACATAATAATTCAGGGTTCTACATTTTTAAAAGCCTGATTTATGAAAAATTAGGATTTGCAAAAGGATAAATTAAGGAATGATGGTTTACTGTGGAGAAAAGCTGTGGTTTGTAAAATATTGTAAAACTATGTTATTTACAAAATTTGATTTATACTTATTTAATATATAAAAAGAATCAACTCCATATTCTAAAACTCATTATTTTTTAAACAAATACAATTCTGTATTATGTAATGGAACTCTCATGCATTAAAAGGTCTATTATTCTTTGCAAAGTAATCACTTTCAGAGTAATTTAAACAGTACAGCCATTGCTCTAAACATCGTACTATATTGGAATTTCCTTCAGAACCAATAACATTGTTTTGAATATTTTCATTGATGGCTATCCTTTAATTTGCTTTGATTTTTAGAAATAGTCAAGAGTAATTTAGAGCCATTTGTTTATTGTATAGAGTGGGTGACCAAGGTGGATTTTTTTTTTCAGCATTAGGGAAATAATAAAGCCATTTATCTTATGTGGCTTGGTGTAGTCTCTAAAGGAAGTTTCAAAAGAGATGTGCTGGGAAATGCAAATCAAAGCTACACTGAGATATCATTTCATACCTATTAGAATGGTGACTATTAACAAAACAGAAAACTACAAGTGTTGGAGAGGATGTGGAGAGATAGGAATGCCTATTCACTGCTGGTGGGAATGTAGAATGGTACAGCCCCTGTGGAAGTCTAGGCAGTTCCTAAGGAAGTTAGATATAGATCTACTGTGTGATCTGGCAATACAATACCACTGCTAGGTATATACCCAGAAGAACTGAGAGCAGTGACACGAACAGACATCTGCACACTGATGTTCATAGCGAAATTATTCACAATTGCCAAAAGATGGAAACAACCTAGGTGTCCATCAACTGACAGATAAATGAACTGTGGTTGCACATGATGGAATATTATTCAGCTATAAGAAGAAATGAAGTTGTGAAGCATATGGCAATGTGGATAAACCTGGAAGACATTATGTTGGGTGAAGAAAGCCAGGTACAAAAGGACAAATATTATATGACTTCGCTATTATGAACTAAATATAATGAGCAAACTCATGGAGTTAATGGCTAGAAAAAAAAATGTGCTTACAGAATGGAGAGCTGAGGTTTAATCTGTGCAGAATTGGTAAAAAGTTGTTTTAAAATCTTTGGAAATGAATAGAAATGGCGAAAGCACATGAAAGGATTTGTAATTAGTAGTGCTAACATATGGGTATGGTCATGGTTTTGTTGTTTTGTTTTGCTTTTTGTTTGTTTTGGAGTAATGAAAATGTTCTACTATTGACTGAAGTGATGAATGCACAACTCAGTGATTATCCCAAATGCCAGTGATTATACACTTTAGATGAATTGTATGGTTTATGAACAAAAAAATGGGGTGGGTTGGGGTAAAAAATGCACCAAATGTAAGATACGGACTATAGTTAGTAATATTTTGTTGATGCCCTTTCATAGTTTATAACGAATGTTTCATAGCAATGCAAGGTATTTGTGGTGGGGTGATGTATGGGAGTCCTGTATGATGTTATGCATATTTGTTTTGTAAGTTCACAACTTTTACTATATACTTATTGTTTATGTATGTTCATGTATGAATGATATACTTCAATAGATTGTTTTTTTTTTAAATGAAAAAATAAATGCATACTACTGTTTATAAGCAATAATTTCCGGTCAAAAACCTTCATTCTGAAACCTAAAGAAACGCAACTAACAATTAAAAAAAAAAAAAAAGACCATGTGCTTATTTTACTTTGAGAATTGTAGAATCTTTGGAAAGAAGGTTTCATCTCCACTCCACTAAATGACAGTGGTTATTTAGAGCTTTATCTGTTGGATATCTGTTATGTGTCTTTAGTGCAGTAAATATTTGTTGTGTACCTGTCTTATGCAATACCCTGTGCTAGGTGTTAAGGCAAAATGTAAAGATGAAGAAATAATGAGCTTAGCCCTGTTGAGACTCATGGACAAATAGGGAGAAGGACACCCTTCAATTTATTCTACTTTAAGCCAGATTTAAATATTCTCACAGAGCTACAAAGTGCTACGTAAATACAGGAGTGGAAGGGATTCATTTTAACTGGAGAATAATAGTTAAACTGAGCCTAGAAGGACATAGATGGAAACCATGACTGATGGGGATGGAAATAAAGACACTCTTAGAAGAGGAAGTAACTTGTGCAATTGTAGAGCAGAGTTATATCTCTAGGAAATGGACACTTTACTTTCTAATTAAAGCTTACACAGCAAAAACTGTGCCTTTTACACATTTATGAGCACTATAGGATATGCCTAGATTTAATTCAGTTGAATCCAACACTCATTTTGTTTTATTTTATTCTGTCTTTCCATGTGTGCCCTGTGTCTTTTTAGTGGTCATGCCTATGTCACCTCCCTTTCCCCTCTCTTCTCACCACCTTTCCCTATCTCCTTCATTCCCTTCTTGAAGTCTTCCTTCTGTCTTGATTATCTGTCATAAGGGATCTAAATATATCTGTTGTACTTAGTAATTTTATGTTTCCTGTTCTTAATTTTAGAAATAGGTGGGTTTAACCTTTTAATACCTGATGTTAGTTTCTTTTTTAAAAAAATTCCCTAAGCTATTGTAAATAAATTAAATTGCTCTTTGCTTCCATGTGGTTCTTAGTTGTTCTTCCTTTATGTGATTAGAAAACAAGTATATCCCCATAATAAATGTATAATACTCATACTTTCATTTTCATATTGGATGTTTATTGTGGAATATATATCAAAATTGGTGTGAAGTGTTTCCTACTACATTATAGTCTCACTGATGTATCCATTGGAAATAAGAGTTGTTCTAATAAAATTCTTTTTTAAGATCAGAGAGCTAGAATTTATCATGTAATATTTTCTTTTTATCTGTTTTTAAATGCTCATTTTAACAAACTAGAAAACACTGAAGAATATAAAAAATTCCCTAGAATCGTACAGCACTGATAATATTTTGGAATATAGGTTCCTGTGTTTTTTTTGTGTGTAAAAAGACATCATTTAAAGGGTTTCACTCTGGATATCATTTCTTCCTAGAAATGATCAAGGAAGGGTTTAGTACATATGAAATGAAGAAGTGGGGCTAGTTCAGCTAAATGTAGACAAAAATATGGCACTGCTAGTACATATAGAAAAATTCTGTTACCTCAAGAAGTTGATAGCATTTTCC
>PVKH010008999.1:0-19106 GCA_004027955.1 Chaetophractus vellerosus
AATTCATAATTTACTTTGCAATAAACAAAACAGAATAACTCGCCCAAATTTACTTATGTTTCATACAGTAATTTTCATAACATATTTGCAAATATA
The DNA here is from genome assembly GCA_004027955.1 of Chaetophractus vellerosus. Lineage (NCBI taxonomy): Eukaryota > Metazoa > Chordata > Mammalia > Cingulata > Chlamyphoridae > Chaetophractus > Chaetophractus vellerosus. Next base: position 97 of record PVKH010008999.1, read on the forward strand.
TTTTCTAACATTTTAGTTTACTAGCAACACCTCAGCAATGTGCTATCAAATGAAGAAAATGAAAAGTAAAATGGTCACTGCTTTATCTAAGAAAAATAGATACACACCAATTCAAGCTCTTAAAAGATTATATAAATAGTCTCATAGTCCATAAATGTTACATACCTTGAAAGCACATTCTTCAGAAATAAGTAAAAAAGTTACATGTCACACACTATGCACAAAACTTATCTCAGGAGAGTGTCACAGTAGATGCTGGAAGTGTATCCCTGCTTATTACACAATAAGTATTTTATATTTTTGAAATATGAAGTAATATGTTCTTTGACTTTATAGAGAACAATAAAGACACACTTTGAAAAGGCTATAACAAATAAATCAAATTTCAAATAGCCTCTTATGAGCATTAAAGCAATACTAAAATGCAAAAACAAAACAAAACAAAAAACCTAAAGAAAAAACAAAAAACAAAGTTAAAAATTCTTTCAAAGATAACTACATACAATGTTAAGGTTTTTTTTTTGGGGGGGGGAGATTTGTTTTGGTTTTGTCTGAGAGGGTGGTTATCAGGTTAAGGCAAACAGTTTAATAATTTGCAGGTGTTAAGATTAAGTGGTAAAGAATTGTAATTCTTTAAAGACAAAATGTAGTAATCACAATCTATTAAGGCAAACGGTAAATTGAGCCCAATATATAAAACTTAGAAATTCTTTTAATAAAAGAAGTCACTACCTGAAAGGACATCTGATAAATCAATTTCATCAGATTGGACACCAATGCTGCTGTTGTATACATTTTTACAGGAAGAGCCATTCATCTCCAAATCAAAGAGGACTGGATCAAATGGTGAACTATATAATCCATATCTGAAAAACAAAATAAAATCCTAATAATTTTCCTGTCAGCCATCTAATTTAACAAATAATTTAAGTTTTAAAAGCAGTTTGACTAGAAGGACAAAGAAGAAGTTAATTAGATTTAAATGATTAAATTCAGTGAATCTCAACTATGTTGCCTCCAAAACCTTTACTTCAAAAGACAATATCCAGACACTCCACAAATGTGATCCCAACAAACTGGCAGCTAACGAACCAAGACTGTCATCTCCAGACTGAAGCAAAGAAGGGATACCGGGGCTGGCTGTATGGCCCAGTTGGTAGGGTGCCGGTTTACCACATGGGAGGCCCCGGGTTTGGTCCCCGGGCCTCCTCAAAACAGGCGGACCACCTTGAGAAGGCAAGCCCCCGCGGGCGGGCAAAAAGGAAAGCCCCCAGGAGCTGGCGGGCCGCGGCCCCAGTGAGCTAACTCAGCAGGTTGCCCCAGCAGGGGGAGACAAGCAGACACAGAGTAACACAGAGAAAATAAATGAACACAGTAACAACAAGCAAAAAGGGGGGGAGGGGTGTATAATAAATAAAAATAAATAAATAAAAAAAAAGAAGATATTCAGCACCCCTTCCTCTCCTCAATCATTACATAATTTAGCTGAAAAGTACAAAGGCTTTGAGTCAAATTTCTTTGGAATCAAGATTTCTAATCTAAAAAGATTAGAAAATCATTGCTTTAAATAAAATAGCCGACTTCAAACACTGAAGACGAGACAAGAAGGTGATGTCAAATCTGACCTTTACTTAGTATTCTACTTTAGCTTATTTCTTAACTCAAAGTTGGAAGTAATATCCAGCAAATTAAAAAAAAAAAAAAAAAAAAAACACTATCTAAAGGAAATAAATTATTTATATATCTCTTCCTGTAAAGTTTTAACAGAGAAACAGACAACCTTAATTGCTTCTGCCATTAGCAAGGAATACCACTTTTATGTATTTATATATAATTAACCCTCTGAATAACTATCTTCAGGTTTCAAAATCATTAAACGGAGTAATTTCAGAGAAAACAGAAAACCTTAGGCTAACATAATTTGGAAAAAGGTAAAACATAAATTAAATATATTTTTGAAACAAAAAGTATTTTAAGTATGTGTACTAGAAAACAGTTCTTTGCAAAGATGGTATCATACCCCCAAAGTGCCCATTATTAGTCATTACATATATTAAAATACCTTGTCTGAAGTAAAGCCTCCATTGGTGTTAACCTGTCCTGTAACTGTCTGGACACAGCAGTAAGCAAAGATGCACAAGCTGTGCTGCACCCGGCCAAATCTTCATCTTTAACATAGTTCAATAAGACAAAATACCAAAAGACTGAACCTGAAAATAAAAATATCAAGTTTTCTTTTCCTCATCTTTCTCTAAAAAAGAGAACTTCAGATTACATATTTACCAGTATATCTCAGCATACAAAGAAAGACCAACTCCTTGGAGGAATATGTCAGTATGTACCACATCCTGAGGCATAGTTGTACAGTAAGAATTTCAAACATATTTTGTGAGAAGTATATCAAGGCAGCCTATGCATTTAGGTGTGAACTAAATTTAAACGAATCTGATGGACATTTTAGAATAGCTGCAAAAGTAGACAGATGACACGTCCTTCAAGCTATCATTCCTGAAATACTGTTTTTCTGTACTGAAATTAAAAAAAAAAAAACACTGGATGGCAGTGAGCTACAAAGAGCACAGTTCAGCAAGTAAATGGAGTGTAACTTCAGGATGTGGATATAGTATAGTTATATATTGGCACTTAACCATAGAGCAACATGGCTTAAAAGATGATTATGGTGGTACATTTTAAGATTCTTTTATAAAACATAAGATGTCTAACTACTAAGCACATCCCATAACTTAAGCATCCTACCCCTATAATTATACTCAAGAAACTGTTTTAAACATCAAAGACAATTACAGCAAGCAATGGAGTCCTAAAAGTTCTACTCTTGGTATAATCACAGATTGTGCATTCATCACTGCAACTAATATTATAGCATTTTGATCACTCCAAAAAGAAAAACAATTGTGGGAAATGTCTACAAAAAAAGTAACAGACTTAAACAGCCAAATCAGTAGTGCTTCATACTAACAGCACACAAAAAATGAAATATAAAAAATTTTTAAAACTCTTCATTACCCTATTTAATACGTGTTATTTTAGGGGGTTGCTTTGCAAATTCCTATTTCATAATTATACTTATTCTTTTTTAAAAATACTTATTCTTGAATGACACTTCCAGAGAATTTAAGTGCTGAGTAAACCAATGGCTGCTTTTAGATCATTCCAATTTGCAAAAGTCCCTACTATGCACATACAATTACACCTGATCACTTTTAGTTATATCATCTACCTGGCACTTGCTGGTAGTTCAGTTTGTGACATCTGGGCTACAGTCAATAAATAACCAAAGAATACATGATTTTAATGAAGCTACAGAAAATGCATGAATTGCAATTACTTGATATTTATTTAACTGTACCATTTAATCCTTTCCTGGGAATATTATGATGACTAGAGAATATTTTTGCCCACCCAACCACAATTTACCAACTCCTTAAAAAAAAACAGATACCTAGAAGAAAGACAAAGAAGAATTAAGAAAAAACAGATACCAAATAATTCTAAGTATATTTTTGAGATATTCCCTATGACTACAGATATTTATGAATAAAGTGATTCCACGTACCACCAGTTGCTGCTGCAGGTAAAAATGTCATATTATCAAGTAAAGCCTTCAACAGAACAGATCCAAATCCTGGTTGACAGGGGTCACATTTGCCATTACTGAAAAAATTTTTAAACAAAAAAATTTTAAATATTATTCAAGATCTAAATCCAACCCTATACCCAATGTGGTAATTAAAAATCTTTAAATATAATCATACTGATCACAGGAAAAAAACTACCTTAAAGTATTAAAAACTAGCACAAAGTCAGTAAGGACTGATTATACTTAGGAACTCTGTAGGTATTTTCTTATGCATTTATCCGTTCTCTTTTCTAAAAAGTGCTTATACATACAGTCAATATTGTGCCTTAGCTTTTTAACACCTTCTTGTTTCAGGGATTAGAAACAATGATCTACACAAAGTTACAAATAAGACCAATAAGATTGTTATATAACAGGAACACGATTGAGATGAAGAATCCAAAGACAACCAGGGAAAAAAGAGACGTGAAAGTGGGAGGAGGGCTCCCCCTCATCCTATTCTCCAAACTGCTACTAACTGGCAGGGAAATGGTCTTCATATATTATAGACTTATGTAATACGACTTTCTGGCCTATGAACTCAAAATTCTTCCTAGAATCTCAACAACTTTCATCAACTTTTGAAAATCCTTGTTATACCAAAAAAAAAAAAAAAGAAAATCCTTGTTATACATACATTCAACAAGGACCAAATTACTTACTAAACAGATAAGGTATCCCCACTAAACTGCAGATACATCTACAAAGTACGCTTTTAATTAAAAAAACACACCAACCTAATGCACAAGGCAAGAAATCGGGCACACTTATGGGCTATACTTCTTCCTGCCTCAAAGAAGCATACACGTACGATGTCTGAAAGGCATTTCCGTGTTTTTGAAAGCAGGCTATCATTTCCCTCCTTTGAGCTGTAAAACAATCACAGAAATTTAGGCTCATCCTGAACCTTCAACTATAATATCAAATGGGCAATCTTTAGTGAACTGTAAAATATTTTATTAACCTTCCAGGTCCATTGGAATGCACTCCGGCCAACCAACAGAGGGTATCCAACACAAGACTCTGAGCATGTTCTGTGATTTGGCCATCATTTGCTTTTCTGCAAAGAGTGTTAAGAAGCTTCTCGTGAAAATCTGAAAACTGTAACATGGCACATCGTTGCACTCTACAAAAAAGAAAATATAAGCATATTAACAACAAAAATAAAACAATTAGATTAAAACTATCACAACCTGGTTGGTCATGTAATGCTTCTTTTAAGATGATGAAAATCATAATTGGAAAAAAAAAGAACTTTTGGAAACCACATTTATAATGGAATGTTGCTCTTTGAGTTTGATGTTAAGGTATTAAAAGATCTGAAATATATATAAGCTGTACTTGGCCAGTAGAACATTTTAAAAGAAATTAAGTTTATCATAATGTCTGACAAATAGTATAACTTCAAATAACAATTGTTCTTTCCCTAGTCTACAAATATTTACGGCATTCCTAGGATATACGAAGCGCCATATTTACACCAGGGATAAACTAATGAAGTAGAAAGACACTACCTGCCCTCATTGAGATTACAATTTCTTGAGGGAGAAGGAAAGCAAACAAACAAAAAAATTCTGGTAAATGTTAGATTTAATTATTTTGTGAAATGTTATAATTTTTTTTTGGTATTTTTCCTGAGTAGTTTTATTACTATAAGAATACCAAGGGAAAAAATAAGGTTACCTTTCCTTAGAAATAGAAGTTTTCTTAAATCTTCGAATGGTGACTGAGACCTCTTGAAGTAAGTCACAGCCTCGGAGGTTTTCAGATTTACGGGTTCCACTTGCATTTTCATTCTTAACATTGGATGATTTTTCCTAAACATACAAAAATAAATAAATGAATAAAACCAACCAACAAACAAAACTAAAATATAATTTACTATTTAAATAGTCAAAAGAAATTGACTGAATCATGACTATCCAAACACAAACCAAATTAAAATTGTATTTACACCCATATTCAATGAGTGACTAATTTTCTGCAGAATTATAATAGAGGAAAGTAGGAAAAACATAGTCTCTGTTTTAAAGACAATGATTAAAGATTAAAAAGACATCGTCCTGAGTCCAACTCATAGCTGTAGCACTCACAAGCTATGTGAGATATGACAGCATCCAAATCTCTGAGGTTCACTCATTTACAAAATGAAAAATGGCGATAATAGCACCTGTTCTGCCCACCTCAGAGGATAAAAATCAGATATAGTATACAAAAGTCCTTTGAAAAATTGGAAGAGATATACAAATATACAATGACAGGTGCTACTAATATTGCTGCTATTGTTGCTTATGAGTAATGAAGGTAGAGAAACAAAACCTCCAGACTTCAGGAGAATCCAAGATCAAAATATTATGAAGAATAAAACAAGAGAGAGAGAGAGAAAAATTACGAAGAGTCTGCAAGGTATACAGCTAGTCACAGAAAAACCAACCATAAAAATTAGGACATATTTCCGAAGACAATGCCCAATTCCTCTTCCTGAATTCTTTCATATGTTTACCGAAGGGGGGTGGGGAAGGAAGTGGTGGTATATTAGTAGAGGGCATAGAAAGGAACTATGTTATCCACAAGTGGAAAAAAAAACAAAAGCTCTCACACATCAAGAAAAGAGTATTATGTTATTACTCCCTACTGAGTATACTTTATAAAAGCTAGATAGTTTGCCTAAAGTTAATTCAAAATATCTGCATCTTAATTATTTTCTTAAGTAACTGCAAAGGAAAACATACAAACAACCAGATGGCATCAATGAAGGGTCATAATACTTCCAGTAGTATTCTAAATCTCATCCACACGTTCAGAATAGCATTTTTATCTTATTCTGACATTTTTTCATACCTTGCCTGCTGCAACTTTTGCCAAAAGTGAAGCAAGTGAATAACCCTTGTTACTCTGGTGTTTTAATGATGGAAGTCTTACTACAGGGCGTATACTGCCATTACAAATCTCATCCGTTCCTCTTTCATTGACTGCCTTGACATGGATTAAAAACGAACGATATTTTCCTCCTGCCATACCTAGGAAGGTAGGGAGAATGGTGTAAATAATTGAAACACCAAAAAAACAAAACTTTCCATCCTTATAGGGCAAGCTAAATAATTCCACAAGAAGAAAAACACAATTGATCAGAATTTTCAAATGACACTAAGTTTAACATGGTTGAACAACCTTCAGAGGTTGGTAGTAGAACCATAAAATAAAGGGGTTAAATGAACAGCATAAAGGTGGAATTTTTAAAATAATTGTTATAAACACTTAATCATAGAAATTTTATGAAGCACAGAAAAGAAAAGAAAAGAAAATTATCATTAAAGCACCACCACAGATAATCATGGTATCAATCTTTTAACGCATGCACGCACACACGCACATACATATGTGCACACACACACATAGATGCAAGCATTATAGTATTAACAGTTAAAAAACCACAGGCTTTACAAGGGAGAAGTAACCATCACATACAATGGATGCCCAATAAGATTCAGTGCAAATTTCTAATCAGAAACCATGGAGGCAAGAAGACAGTGTATAATGAAAGGGAAAAACTGCCAGCTGAGAATTCTTTATCTGACAAAACTCCCTTCAAATATGTAGGTGAGTTTAAAATATTCACAAATAAACAGAAACTAAGAGAGTTCATAAAAAAATCCACCTCTGCAGGAAGTATTAAAGGGAGCCTTATAGCCTGAAGAAAAAGACAGGAGAGAGAGGCTTGGAAGAGAATGTAGAAGACAAGATGAGCAGAAAGGATAAACAAAAGAGTAAAAAGACAGACGAAAATAAGATTCGGTATTTGAAAACCAAAGAATAAAATGGCTGAAGTAAATAATGCATTTTCAGTACAAGGGACTCACCCTAGACCCAGGGATGCAAACTGGCTGAAAGTGAAAGGATGGAAACAGATACCACATGCAAACAATAACCAAAAAAGAGCAGAGATAGCTATATTAATATTAGACAGAACACTTTAAATGCAAAATATATACAGAAGGCAATTATATATTAATAAAAGAGACTATCTACCAGGAAGATATAACAGTCATAAATATCTATATACCTAACCAGGATACCCCAAAATACAAATTCGCAAACACTGGTGAAACTGAAGGGAGAAAGAGACATCTCTACAATAATACTGGGAGATTTCAACACACCACTTACATCATTAGATAGAAAAAATAAACAGAAAATCAACAAGGAAATGGAGAAAGTAAACAATATGATAAACAAGCTAGAGCAAACAGACATATAAATTTATAAAAATGGATATAGATAGTGGTCATGTACGACTGAGGAAGGAGAGAGGGATTGAGAGGTAACTGCTAAGACGTGTAGAGTTTTTCTGTTTGGAGTAATGAAATTGTTCTAAAATTTTTTGTGATGATAAATGTAAAACACTGATTATGCTAAAAGCCACTGATTGTACACTTTAGAAAGATAGTATGGTATGTGAATATATATCAATAAAACTGCTTAATAAATGAATAATTGTGAAAGAATAGCCAGAAATAGCAGCTATGTACAGCAGAACAAACAGATATTGAGAGGTGAAGAATTCCCTTGCTTGCTTTTTATTATTATTGAAATAATGAAAATGCTCTAATAATGATTGAAGTGATGAATTCATAACTATGTGATTATACCAAATACCACTGATTGTACAATTTGGAAGAATTATATGCTTTATTAATATGTACCAATAAAACGGATTTGTTTAAAAAGTGACAATTTAAATGTCACCTTCTCAATGAAGTCTTTCCTAAGCACCCTTAAAATGTAAATCCTCTTTTCCCAGCATTCCCTCCTCTCCTTCACTGTGTTATTTTTCTCTTAAGAAATTATTACCTTCTGATATATTAATTTGTCTTTTGTTACTTATTACAAAATCTTGACAAGGGCGAGATATTTGTCATTTTTGCTCACTGCTCTGTCCCGAGAACCTAGACAGGCGATGGCCCTTAATAGGTGCTTAATAAATATTTGTTCAGTGAAAAAGAAAAAACAACCTTGTATATATACTTATGTGCGCAACTAAACACAAATGTGTGATTGTAGACAAACATGAAGGGAATGTATACAAAGCAGCTGTTATTTAGGCTATTAGATATTTTATTAGTTTGGGGAAGGCTCTCCACAACCCACTCCACTCCCCCAATTTATTTTTTTAACAATCAGGCTATGTGTTTTGTTTAACTGCTTTCATTCACTACCAGAAAACAAAAGCTGAAATAAAGTCCTACTGCTGAAATGTTCTATTTATTTTCCATGTCATGGCTAATTATTTTTAAATATGAGTTATAACTTGCCCTTTTTATGGCACTAAAATCACTGTACCCAATTCTATAAAAATTCTGTAAAACGCCTCTCGTAATGGAAGATATTACTATACACAAGAAACTCTGAAATGGGACCCCAAGGTGACAAAGGTAAAAATGACAGGGAAAAAATGTCTGATTACTTGGAAAGCTCTGTTATGTCACACAAACTCATCCTGTATTCATTTTCTTTATGCTGTTTCAAAAAGCACTGAGACCTCTACAACAGAGAGAGTGGGCTCAGAAATAGCACATAACCATGCAGGCACATAACCATACAGTCACTTATGAGAGAAATAACCTCAACTACCAGGAAACTGGTAGTTTCTTTTCTAAGAAAAGCCCAAAGAGAAGAATATTTTACAATTTTTGAAATCAGTTTTTAAAAAAGAAAACAAAACAAAACAAAAAAACCTGTTTTATCATTTTATAAATAGATTACTTTACCTTTAACTAATTTGGGGCTTGTTAACGTTAACATCCCAGCATGTCCTGACAGGTCAAGGCCACTAGCAAGCCATACTGGCCCACATAGTATATCTTCTTTATGATCTTCTAAAAAGGGACATAATCTAAGACCTAAAAGGAAAAACACACATTTTCCTTTTAAGTATATTAGTGATTTAAAACATAATATTTAATAAGCAAATATCCATTCTGTTTACTTATAATACCACCACCACATAAAATGCTATACATAAGCGTATTCAAATAAGAATTCATTGTCATGCTAATGAGCTATAATCAATTATCTGACATTATTATCAGTCTTATGTTGCTTTCCATTCTATATTACTTTAGGTTTCACCTTGATTTTCAAAAGAATTATAAAATGATGACTTGATTTCAAACCCCAAGGTATTAAAAAACAAGAATGTGAAAATTAGTGTAGCGGTATTCACAAAGATGAGCTGAAAGTTAAAGCACATTGCCAAAGCAGAATTACAGGTTATTTTTTAATTGTGTTCTTAAAACCAAGTGTTTGCAAGCCATAAGGAAATCTTTGCCAACATGATGCATTCGGATCACTACTCCTTTTACTGTCATGGACAACAGCTCTATAATTTAACTCACACTGTGATTCCTCTACATCCATGTGCTGCATTTCTTCATTCAAATCAACCAGGGACGGTTTCCCATTTTGTTCCACTTCAATGTTAAGAGCTGGAGACAAAGGAAAGGTGATCTGCCTATCTACTGCTGTTTCTAGAGGATAAAAATATTAGTAAACTTAATATCAATGATTTATGTGCCTAAAACTCTAAAATTTTCGGGTTAAACTGGGAACTACTGTGAATTTCATCACAGATGCTATAAAAATGGTTGTCAGGAGAGGAAGGAAGTTAGGTTTGATTGTTTCATACACTCTTCTCTCTTTTAATTGTAGTAAAATATTCACCTGAAGAAGTACTTCGATGGCAACCAAACTAAGGTTCTTACCCTACGTTACAGTATAAGCACCTGCAAGATCTTTTTAAATCAGAATCTGTCATGATTCCAAAGAATGTATGTATGTAGGTAGGTAGGTAGATATGTACGTAGATACACACACATATAAAGATAGATAGATATATAAATTTCAACGTAGGAAATTTTCCAGGTTTTAATGTTTGTACATGATTAAGTTGCCACTTTATTCTGAAATTATTCCCAGCTTTTTTAAACTGACCTATTAAGCAGGAGAAAACACTTAGAAGAAATATCTAGTTCTAATACACTAAACGTGCACAATATATTTTAATAACAACAAATTTTGAATTTTTAAGAAAGATAAATATAAGCAGTTAAATTTATGGCTTTACATGAAAGGCTGGGCTTTACCATTAACTTTAAAAGAGTATGTAACTTTCTTAATAACAATGTTCTTTTCACAATCAAATCTTCTGTAGTAATGCTAAAAGCAAAACTAATGAACAAAGGAACTAAATCTACTTCCTGAAAAGCATGATTAAATTATCCAAGTTTATACAGTTCTGAAAATTTCTGAGAGTTCTGAAGAGGACTCTTCACTGAAGAGTACTGAAATATTCTTTGGATTAACTTTTCTAAATAAAATCATACAGAAGTAGAGCAGGCAAATAACACTGAGGGTAGGCAGGGATGTCAAACCTGGACATCCAACTTGAAAATTAGTTTTATTTAAGAAACCAACTTATAAGATAAAAATTTCAAATAGACATTTTGATCCATTCTTACCATTGACTTTCCCTAAGCCTGGAGCTTTATTTTTCAGCAGTGTCACTTGTATCTGTGGAATATTGGTGATGTTTGAGTTCAAAACAAATTTGAAGTCCACATGTCCAACCATACAAGCTTTAGGTAGAACCAATTCAAATACATGTTCATCCCAACTGTTGCTGTCAAATAAGGGAGAAAATGCTAAATAAAGCAAAAATCTTTCTTTGGTGATAATCACATTACTGTTAATATTGCCTTTCATACTTTTGGGTTTACAGACTCCAATAAAACTAAATGTTTCTCAGTGGGATCATGAAAGAAGATAAGCAGCACCCAACAGCAAGGTTTAACTTGGGGCAATGAAAAAAAATCTCATGTTAGGAATTTACACCTGCCTTGATAAACATGTGTTCCTCAAAGAGTAGCCTGCTGTGAATCAAAATTTGCTGCATGCAGATTACAGGGTCCCACCCTAGATTATGACTGCAGTTCTAGGAATCTGTATTTTAAAACCAGAAATTCCTGTTATTTTTATACATGCACACTACTCTCTGATTTTAAATACTATATATATATATATATATATATATATATATATATGCTGAAATTTTTAAATCTCCAAAACGATACTCCTGTGCTAAATTCCAGAATCACATTGATATGCCTATCACACATCTCAAACTTCTTGAATTGCCATTCCCAATCTCAGTAAACAGAAACTGACTTTTTTCAATTAGCTCAAGCCAAAACTTTGGAATCCTCTTTGAATCTTCTTTCTCAGAACACATAAACACCAGCAAATCCTGTTCCTTCTAACCAAATTACATTCAAAATCTGACCACTCTTTTCACTACCTCCATGACTATCAACATGGTCCGTCACCTCTTTGCCTGAATTATTGCAATAGCATCCAAACTGGAATGAATCCAAATTAGAATCCTTGCCTCTATCTCTGCTGCCCACCACAACAACCTGTAATCTATTCTCAACAAAGCAGTCACAGTAATCCTTCTAAAATATAAATCATAATGTATCACTCCTGGAATCAAAAGCCTCCAACACCTTTCCATCTGACTCAGGATAAAAGTCTTACTTACTTACAGCCTATACAAACAATCATGATTTGGCTCCCAGCTGCCTCTTCTGACTTCACCTCCTACTTCTTTCCCCTACTTACTGCACTCCAACAACCCTGGTTTTCAAGCTTCTTAAAACTCACAAAGCATAATTTTCAGGGTTTTTGTACTTGCTTTTGCAACTGAATTAATTTGTGCATTGAGGTCTTTTTCTGGCTCATTCTCTGTCTCACCCTCTCACACACACAGAGCAGCAACTCACACTAAACAATTTTCATCCCACTCAAGACCACAGGACCTAGTATATAATACTTGTTTATTGTCAGTATGTCCCCACTAGAATATAAAATTCCTAACAGTTACACATTTACTAGTGTCTATAAAAGTGCCTGACATAAAACAAGCATTTAAATATTTGCTAAATGAATTTGTGCAAAGACCAAACTAATTGCAAGTGTATATTACTCTCACTGTTTTATTCCACAACTAAAAGTAAGAACATATATACAACAGTGTTCTTAGCAGCATTATTCACAATAGCTAAAAGGTAGAAGCAACCCAAGTGATCCATTGACAGATGGATAAATAAAATGTGGTGTATACATACAATGGAATATTATTCAGCCTAAAAAAGAAATGATGTTCTGATATATTCAACAACATAGATGAACCCTGAAAACATCATGAATAAATAACTCAAATATTGTATGATTTCATTTATATGAAATAACTCAAATATGCAAACTCATAGAGACAGAAAGTAGATTACTGGTCACCAGGAGCAGGGTATAGTGGGGTGGGGAGGGTGGGGAGCTACTGCTTAATAGTACAAAGTTTCTGTTTCGGGTGATGAAAAAATTTTTATACTGGGTGGTGGTGATGGTAGCACAACATTGTAAATATAATTAGTATCAATGAATTGCACATTTCAAACTGATTTAAAAGGGAAATGGTGAGCTGTATATATATTAACATAATAAAAAGTTTAAAAAATATTCATACCACTGTGAATATAATTATTGCCACTAAATTGCACCTAAAAATGGTTAAGATTTCAAATTTTACGTTACAAAGATTTTACTACAGTAAGTTTTTTTATAGTGAAAATACAAAAAGGAATAGGAATATAACAATTTTCAAAGTCAAAGTGACAAAAGCAACAAGGAAGCCATTAACATGAAAAGTTATGAGAAATAATGATATACATAAAAAGTCTGTTTCCTCTAATAAATACATCATAGGGAATTGAAATTAAATATTTTGGAATAATGGTTTACCTGTCAGTCTGCAGTTTCCATGTTCTAGTATGCTGAGCAGCGTCTCCATGGTGTTGCTGATGCAAATGCTGAGGATGCCTTCTTTGCTGCTGTTCTTGTTGAACTTCTACCCAGCATGGAGGAACAGTAGCTGAAAACCGTGGCGTCAAAGTCTCAAAGCGGGTTAGCTCCACCAGAGAGGTCAAGATTTCAAGGGTGAATGGCTGGTCCACCAATAGATCAACTCCTTAATACAAGTGAATGTGGTATTTGAAAAGGTTTAAAAAAATAAATTTTAATTCATGTTTTTCTATTCAATTATACTTGTCAAATAATCTGAAAAGTAACAAAGTAGGCTCAAGTATCAATATATAACTAAAGCAACTAGCACTGACTGAATAAAAAGCAAAGAAAAATTCATCTTGAATATTTTAATACAGTACGCAGTTTCCAAATCCTATTTGTTAGAAGCCACCTCCCTGAGAGTTAACTAGTCCTACATTTATGAAGGTAAAAAGGCAGGGGTAGTAAATTGCAAGCCAAATTGACATTAGACCGACTTTTAGACCTTGTTGCTATAAAACAAAATTCTAGACACAGCAAGCACATAATATTGGCCAGTTTTTTAATCTATAATAATGTAATGTAAAAAAAAAAGTCAAAGGTACATAAGTAACAGATACTTACAGACTGGAAAATAAAACATTATTTTACCACAGCTGTGGTAGTTAAGAATATTTTTGAAAATATATCAGTTTTACAACAAGGCTAACTAACAAACTGGTTCAGACAGATTAGTTTCCTTTTACAAATACATGTTTTCACAGCTGTGAAATACCTAACATCAGAAAAAGCTGAGAAACTGTTATTCTCATTCCAATCAATAAAAATAAGTTTTAAAAAGACTAAAATACATTTAGAATATTTTCACAAAGAAAAATTAAACCAAATTCCATAAAAATTTTACAAGCTTATTTCAAACCAAATTAGTACTTATTAATATAAATTCACCTTTTTCACAAAGCTTAGATCCTGACTGAAATAGTATTAAATATGGTTTGAACTAGGAGAGAAGGGGGCAATTTTTCCCATCAGGAACATTTGGAAATATTTGCCTGGAGAAAGGAATGGGGTAGTAGTGTACTCTACTGGGACCTAGCAGACAGAGGCCAGAGATGCTGCCTCCTGCCTACAATGCACAAGACTTCTCTCTGCCAAGGTTGAGAAACCCTGATATTGAAAATAATGAAGACAACCATATGACACTAGTAATCCCAAAAAATAATAAAAAATAAATCCCTAAAGTTAACATATATTCTGCTAGTAAACTCTAAAATTTGACTTTTTTGCCAGAAAGGATGAGGAAATGTCCAAATATAAGTATCTATAAAGATCAAATGCCAACTTTATGAATTATTTCTATTTGAAGTAGGTTTGAGCTTAAATACACTTTTCATTAAAGATTTAAGAGTAATGAAATCGTTCTAAAATTTTTTTGTGGTGATGAACACACAACATTGTGATTAAAGTAAAAGCCACTACTACGCACTTTGGATAGACTCCATGGCATATGAATATATTGCAAGAGAACTGCTTAAAAATAAACAATTGTACAAGAATAGCCAGAAATAGCAGCTATGTACAGCAGGGGAATCAGAGAGAGATCGAAGGGTGAAGAATTTTCTTGTTAGTTTGTTTTTTGTTTATTATTATTATTACTGAAATAATGAAAATGCTCTAATGATGATTGAGGAGATAAATGTGCAACTGTGTGATTATACCCAATACCATTGATTGTACACTTTGGATGAATTGTATGATTTATTAATATGCATCAATAAAATTGATTTAAAAAAAAAAAAGACTGCGATTCATACACACTAAAACATGATTAAATACCTCAGGTTGTCTAAGAGAGCAGTCTAATAAACAGCTATTATAACAAAAAAAGATTTATTAAGCTCCTTTTAAATGCTAGGTTCAGGGAATAAAATGTGATAAGTGCTAAGAATAAAACATAAGAGCACTATGGAAGTACGAAAGGACTAACTGTAGGCATAGAGTGTGGGAATAAGAGAGTTTTCTAGAATAGTATAACATGTGAAGGGCTGAAAACAAAATTGTATACTTAAGAAATTACAAAAACTTTATCATTACTAGAAAGTAAAAAGCAAGACAGCATTGGAATAACACACCATCATTACTTTGAAAAATAGCTCTGCAGGGCAGTGTAGACTGAATGGCAGAAAAGGCAAAAGAAACAAATACAAACCTATTTGGAGGTTCATGATGGATTAAAGGAGGGTCTGAATATACCACCCCCAGCTAGAGAATATTTTTTTTCAGCTTTACAATCCTAATAGTATTACCCATTCCCCTGATTTTATACTTAATATACTTTTTAAAAAAAGATTTATTTTATTTATTTCCCTCCACACACCCCACCTCGTTATTTGCATGTGCCCTGTCTGTTCACTGGGTGCCCATCTCCTTTTTAGGATGTACCGGGAACCGAACCTGGGACCTCCCACATGGGAGGGAGGCGCCTAATCACTTCATCCTACTTGTTGTGTCTCACATTGTGTTTCCTCATTGTGTCTCTTCGTTGCGTCATCTCATTGTGTCAGCTCTCGCCACACTAGCCCGTTGCGTCAGCTCGCTGATTTGCTCATCTTCTTTAGGAGGCACTGGAACTAAACCCAGGACCTCCCATGTGGTAGGCGGGTGCCCAACTGCTTGAGCCAAATGCACTTCACTTAATGCACTCTTTTTCACATGTTTTTTCTCTCAACTAGACCATAAGTTCCTTAACAACAAAAATGTGTTCACCTATACTGACTAACCTAAAACAGATAACAAACCTGATAAAAGAACGTCAACAAGGAAATGAACTTCTACAACAAATTCACAGTTAATTATAAAAATGGAAATAAGGTTTAAGATTATATAAGAAAGTCTCAGAAAACTTTTAACATCACAATAATTTACATTTAAAAATAAATTAAAATTTTAATATCATACCTGAAATGCCAGGACTTGAAGGATTTGATACAGGTTTGGAACCTTCTGAAGATGGTTCTATTCCTTTAGAAAGAGATCCATCCACTAGTATATCAGCTTCATCAATATCATCACAAGTTCCTCCAATCTGGAGAAAATGAAGCTCACCACCTATAGCGTAGTAAAATTCCATCAACATAGATACACCGAAACTGGGTAAACATTCAAATATTCAAACGCATGCTACCTTAGGGAAGAAACTTAATTTATTTTAGTAACACTTGCCAGGCAGATATAAACCAAGCTTTGGAAATTTAACTGTCAAATAACTGCAAATGGAAAATCAAATTAAATGAAGAAAATGACAAATATATAAACATACATGAAAGTAGTTAATTGAGTACTTACTGTATGCAAAACTATTTTAAGTACCTAAATTAATTCATTTAATTTTCACAAAAATTCCTGAGATAGGAACTATTACTGTGGCCATTTTACAGATAAGGAAATTGACACACTAATGATACTGGGATCCACAGTCCAATCTCTTAATCTCAGCCGTTTCAAAAGTGAACAAAGATTATCAATTTTTTTGAAACACAATGAAATCAAATTTCTAGTTTTCATATCTATACTACAGAATAAAATTGAAATTGAACTTGGCAAATATTTAAGTGAACAATCAATGAATAAAAGTATATTCTAACCAGAGTATTTAGAGATTCATTTCAGGCATGACACAGTAAGGAAGACAACAAATCCTCTCTCCAAAATGTAACCATGAAGTTGGACAAAACTGAACTCCAGGGTAGCACAAGTCATGAAAACCAGCAGATTCACCTCTAATACTAGAGGGGACTCAATATTGAGAGCTGTCAGTTAAAGTGGCTATATCAATGACAAGCAAAGAACCTTGTCCATAAGCTCTGATAGCCTGAGGTCACAATCCTGACTGGGGCAAGCAAAGGACAAGCAAACTACCCAGAGATTGAACGTAGTTTCAAGAAGGCAGGTAGTTTCAAGAGTGAGGAGCTTGATAAAATTTTCCACGTGTCTACTGATCAAAGGCTGTGCCAAGTGTCTGTGTCTATCAATCCATTTTCTAAAGACGTGAATGTAGGTTGCATATATCATGTTCCCTGAACATTTAATACTGCCATGTACATTTCCTAAGAACAAAGATATTTACTTATGTAACCCCCTTAAGTGCAGTTATCAAGTTCAAGAAATTTAACATTGATATAAAGCTTACATATTATATTCCAATTTTTTTCTTATGTCCTCGTAATGTCCCTTTGAGCCTTTCCTCTCCCATTCTTGGATCCCAGCCAGAATCGTGTATGGTATTTGTCATTATCTCCTTAGTTTCTCTTTTTTTTTTTAAACCATGGAAACATATATACCACATTTAATCCCAACTTCTCCCAAGCATATCATTCAATGGGATTAATCACATTTATAATGTTGTAGCACCCTCACCACCATCCACTACTATCACTTTCCCTTCATCCTAAACATAAATCTTCCACTCATTCTGCATTGACACCCCATTGCTCCTGTCCACTACCACCCCTGGTAACCTCTACTACTGTCTTTATGAATTTACATATTCTCTGGTACTTTCTTTGTAGTTACCATGGGAGTTAAATTTAACATCCTAAATCTATAACAATCTAGTATGTTTTTATATCTGAATAGCACACATAAACTCTGCTATTATATCCCTTTGTCCCCTCATTTTAATGTAGTTCTTGTCATAAATTACATACTTAAACATGATAAGTCCAAAACATATTTTATGCATTTGCTTTTTAAATTCTATGGCAAGTACAGGACTTACAGGACTTACAAATCACAAATATAATAATAATGGTATTTACATTTACCCCTGTCTCTGTCTTTACTGGAGATCTCTATTCTTCATCTGGCTTCTGTCAATTGTCTAGTGGCCTTTCCTTTCAATCTTCAGATCTCCCTTTAGCATTTCTGGTAGGTCTGGTCTATTTGCTGAGGAAGTCCCTCAGCTTTTGTTTATCTAGTAGTGCCTTAATCCTTCCCTTGATTTTAAAAGATGGTTTTTCTGGATACAGAATTCTTGTTTGCCAACCTTTTGCATTCAGCACTTTAAATATGTCTTCCTACTGGGGCCGGCTAGATAGCTCAGTGGATAGGGTGCAGGCATACCACATGGGAGGCCCCGGGTTTGGTTCCCGGGGACCTCTCCTAGCGGGCAGACCGCCTTGAGAATGGCAAGCCGCCATGGGCAGGCCAGAGCCGCTGTGGGCAGGGCAAAAAACTGCCACGGACAAGGCAAAAGCCGCCATGGGCAGGGCAGGTCGCCCGCGAATGGAGTGCAGCCAGCCACCCGCGAACTGAAAGCCGGCCGTGAATAGAAGCAGAAGCCGCCCACAAGCGGGGAAAGCCGCACCTGCGCAGTGACCAGTCTCCGCGCGTCGCCGCAGCGGGGGGAAGGGGAGATATGTAATAAAATAATCTTTTAAAAAATTAATTAAATACATAAATAAATAAATAAATAAAT
>PVKH010009000.1:0-19105 GCA_004027955.1 Chaetophractus vellerosus
AGCCGCCATGGGCGGGCCGGAGCCGCCGTGGGCAGGGCAAAAAGCTGCCACGGACAGGCAAAAGCCGCCACGGGCAGGGCAGGTCGCCTGCAAATCGAGCGCAGCCAGCCACCCGCGAACTGAAAAAAGCTGGCCGTGATGGAAGCAGAAGCCGCCCACAAGCGGGGAAAGCCGCGCCTGCGCAGTGACCAAGTCTCGGTGCGTCGCCGCAACGGGGGGAAGGGGAGATATGTAATAAAATAAATAAATCTTTAAAAAAAAAAAAATAAAAAAAAAAATGGTTCTTAAAACAGATGGGTAGGAACAGGGAGTAGGCAATAGAAATGAAAGGAAGACATCTTTGGCCAGCTACCATACATATATTTGAGTTTTGTGGGATGAAAATGTTTTACATATTCAAAATAAAAATTAAATAAAAAGGGTTGGAAAAGGGCAATACCTAAAATTGAATGCTAAACAGAAATAAAAGAGTCTAATCATATATCAAACATATAACCTCCAAGAGGGAAATGCAATGTACTCATGTAACCTTTGATTATAGTGTTCTTTTTTTTAATACGTATTTTAATTAGAGAAGTTGTGAGCTTACAAAACAATCATGCATACTGTGCGGAATTCCCATACATCACCCCTCCACCAACACCTTGCTTGTTGTAGAATATCTGCTACAGACCACAAAAGAACATCATCAGACTACTACCACTAACCATGGTCCATAGCTGACATTCGGTATATTTTTTTCCACACACCCCCTATTATTATCACCATATATCAGCACAGTACATTTGTCACAGTTCATGAGAGAACACTCTCAGATTTGTACTGTCATCCACAGCCCATTCTCTACCACATGGTTCGTGCTATAGTCCCATGCCCTATAGAATGGATGGATTCTACAGGGCATGATCATAGTATTCTGTCTGACTATACCCACTTAATGAGTTATAGACTAAGACCAAAAAAATAAAATTCAAGGAAATCTTAAACTTTACTTTGTTGTTGGAAGTGATAGTACTAGCATGATTCTGAAACAATATTGTACTATTTGTAGGACAGAGCAAATGAACAAATATATTGAGGCTTTTGGAACAAGTTCTCATCATGAGAGACGAGATAATGGTGTGGAACATTCTAATGGTGCTGGGATTGTAATAGTATGTAATAGTATGAGCTTATAATTTAAATACATATAAATTTACACAGAAACCCACCCACCTTTTCTTTTTCTATCCTCTGAAAGAGCCTAGAAACAATGAGCAACCCTAGTTCCTAGACTTAGGTTTATAAATGCCATTCCCTACAAACATGAACCCGAAGCTTTCAGAAAAATAACTGAGACTGGGTCTGGGGCAGGGAACATGTGCCTGGAATATCTTGTTCGTCCAGAGAATAGGGAAGTGCTCCAAGATGAATTGAAACATGCAAAAAAGACACAGGTAATTCCATTTTCAACTTTCTGAGGATCTGCCAAACTAATTTCCATAGTAGCTACACCATTCTACAGTGCCACCAGTGATGTATGAAGGTTCTTATTTTTCTCTAGATCCTTGTCAACACTTATTTATTTATTTATTTTTTTGGTATGAAGTGGTATCTCTTTGTGGTTTTGATTTACATTTCCCCAGTGATTAATGATGTTTAGTGGTTCCTCAGGGAGTTGAAAATAGAATTATTATTTGACCTGGAAATTCCACTTCTTGGTATATATCCCCAAAGAATTAAAAGCAGGGACTCAAACAGATATTCTACATCAGTGTTGATTGTGGCATTATTCACAATAGCCAAAAGATGAAAGCAACCCAAGTGTCCTTGAGTGGATGAATGGATAAACAAAAGTGGTATATCCATGCAATGGAATATTATTTAACCATAAAAAGGAGCCAAATTGTGTTGCATGCTACAACATGGATGAGGTTTGAAGACATCATGTTGAGTGAAATAAGCCAGACACAAAATGACAAATATTGCATGATCTCACTTATATGAAGTAACTAGAAGAAACTACCTACGTACACACCGATGGTGGTTTCTAGGCTACCTGGTACCATGGTTAAAGGGGGCAGGAAGAGGAAATTATAGCTTATGTGGCTGAGTAGTTTCTGTTTGAGGAGATTAAAAAGGAGGGGTAATTGATTTCAATGAAGAGAGTACAATATTTGACTATAATTAATAGTACTGAATTGTAGAGTTGAATGTGGCTAAGATGGGAAATTTTGTGCTTTATATTAATTACTACAATAAAAAGCAAAAAAAAAGACAAAGGAGAAAACTTAAAGGGGCCCAGATTAATTACATTTGGCACAATTTGAGCATCACAAAGAATAATTATGGTAATGGTAGCCACATATTGAAATAACATAATATGAGGCCATAGTGACACAAAGGGAGGTGAAGGTGTGGTGGGAAAGAGAAAGTTCTTCTGTAAAGAAGAATATAGAATGGCAGCTCTAAATGTGGGAGGAACAATAGAATTAGAAAAGAAACATTGTAGAAATTCCACTGTAATAACTTATAAGGGTCAAGATCGCTAACGGATTGGAGGAAATACTGGGGAGCAGGATATGCACATAGTGAACATGTATATAGCTCCTGCCACAGAAAACTTACTAATTACCATGCACCTTCAAAATATGGAGAGCTGGCAGACTCTACCTTAGCAAAGTGTCAGAGCTCAGCATCCCAGTTAATGGGAGAGACAGACATATGTGCCTCCTGAAGAGCCTCAATAAAGAGGAGAATGAGGTTTTCTTGCCAAAAGTGTTTAACCAGACTCTAACAATGAGGAAGTAGTCCAAAAAATTTCAGATTATGAAGCATCTTGCATGACAGCTTGCCTCTAATCTTCAAAAAATTATCAACCTCATGAAAAACTAACAAACAAGATGGGGCGGTAGTGTTTTTAGATTTAGAGACTAATGGGACATGACAATCAAAGCCTAGGTGTGACCATTCCTTGAATCTCAAAAAATGTATAAAAATAAAAGTTGCCATAATATAAGTTGTAAGGATAATGAGGACTATATGATTAGAGAATATTACTGGGTTAATGTTTATTTACTTATGTGCAGTTTTAGAATTGTAGTTATGTAATAGAATATCTTCATTCTGATGAGAGATACAAGCTGTAAATTCTTCAGAAATAAAGTATCTATATGTCAGCAAATTACTTTAATATGGTTCAGAAAAAATATTTTATATGAAAGAGGGACAGAGACAGAGAGAAAAAAGGGGGTGAAGAGGCATATGGAGAATCTAGGTGAAGGGGATGTGGATTTCTTTAAAACTATTCTTTCAACTTTCTTGTAGATTTGAACATTTTCAGAATACAAATCTGGGGGGAAATGAGATGCAGCTTGGCACAGTGATTGACATGTCATAAGTGGTCAAAAATTATTCCTCTATGCCCCAACAAGTTCTAACATCAATACACACACACACACACACACACAGTGCTAAGGGCTCACTAATTGGCCAATTCAGTCATCTGTACCACTGTAGGATATCCATTTTCAAGTGTAAGTATTCATTAATTCTGTCCAATTACTTTACATGAGTGCTTTCCATGTGTCAGGTGCTGGGAACTCATCAAAGTTATTAGCTGTTATTTCCATCACTGTGTTCCCAGAAACACCAAGAAACCAGCATCCAGATTTCTGAGGCCACAGTGATGAAAATGGTAACTAAATATGTAGTTAATATACGAGTGACCATGTATTGAGCATATAATGTTGACATTTTTTCTTCTGGTTTACGTGGATTATCTCATGACCTGCACAACTATAGTGTAAATGGGCTCTATTACTATTATTTAAAGAGGAAAAAACTGAGGAACATGGAGTCTGAGAAACTCACTTAAATCTAGAACTTGGTAAAACCAGGAAGTGTCAGCACTGGGATTCAAAATAAGACTAAGTGTAAAACATAATGTAAACTATAGACCCTGGTTAATAGAAATGCTTCAACAGGTGATTATCAATTGTAACAAATGTACTACATTAATGAAGGGTGCTGTTAATGGGGGAAAGTATGGGAGGGGGAGGGGTGGGGTACATGGGAATCCTCTATATTTTCCATATAACGTATGTAGTCTAAAGTTCCTTTAAAAATAAAGAAAAAAGTTATCTAAGAAAACACAACAAACAAACAAACAAAACAACAAAAAAGTACAAAATAAGATTAAGCTCTTAAGCTCATAATGACTATGCTGTGTTTGGTAGATGTTTACCGATTACATGAATTCATAGAAGAGACATAAGAATAAGGATGGTCGGAGAGGCTTCTTGGGAGAAAAGAACAAGAGCTTGGTCAAAGAAGGAGCTAAGGCAAAGATATTCAAGGAGAGCAAAACAGGATATAAGGCATGGGGATTGGGCAGAATTTACATTGCCTAAGCACTGGAAAATCAGTGTGGACACCATCCCCATGGACAGTCTAATCAGTCAACATAGATATATAAATATAACATAGTCAAACTCACACACTGATTGATGCTCCTATGACATGAGTCTGCATGAGGAAAGAGTAAGAGAAAAAAGGCTCCCAGACCAATGGCTCCTTTGCCCTCCTCTACTTCACAGAACATGTAATCACAAGCAACAGTACATCTTGGTTCTTGATTCTTTGGAATTTCTAGACTGATGTTGATTCATCATCTCCCCCTGGGCTCAGCACATGCTTCCTGGGAGACTCCTTTGACTCTCACTGGTCATTTCTCTCCTCTGAGCAAGAAATGTGTTTGGCCAAACCCCTGCACTGTGTCAAACAAGGCAGAGAGCACCTACTGATATGTCTCCACATCCTTGATTCTGCTGCACTCAACAAGGTTCATCATTCTTCTCTTTCCACCTCTCTGCTTAGCCCCCAGAAACTCATCTTTCAAGGTCAAACTCAAGCCTTAGTTCACTCATGAAGCCTTTCTTGACCAATCTCTGAATTCCTTTAGTATCTAAATCTTCCTATGATTGTGGTGGTGCTCGTGGTTGGTGAGGACTTCTATTTCAGGACCTCTTAAAGAATGACAGATATGGTACTGGGCATATTAGATACTTTTGATTTAATTTAATTTGAACATCACTCCAGTGAGGTAAGAACTACTGTTCATTCTTATTTTACAGGTGAGGAAATTGAGTCTCATAGAAGTTAAATAACTCACCCAGGAAGCCACAGTGACTCTGTAGACTCTGTTTAGTATCTATTGCATGAATTAAGTGAAATGGTCCAGATGAGAGGGCATTAAGAGCTGCATGGTTTTGTTTCATTGTTAGAATACACAGTCCTTGTGCACAGGTGCGAATGGTTTAAAGTAGCTGGCACAACACTGAGCACAAGCAGAGCCTCAGTGAATCCTGGTTGACTTCTGTGGCAATCTGATATTATTTAAGAACTCTAAAAAGAGATATTGATTACATTTTTAAACTGGTCTGTTGCTCTGGCATGATATCCTTTAACTTAAATTCAAAAGCTTTACATTTTACTTGATTAAATCAAGATTAGGGCTTTGATTCAGCCATGGAATTAAGGCATGCAGGTTTGAGTCCCTGCCTCCTTGGTGGGCTATATAGATGAATGCTCAATCAAGAACACAGAAGTAGATACACAGGAGAAGATACAAAGAGGAAAAGAGAAAGGTCCATAGACATGGAAGAGGAGAGAACTTGATTCTGGGGCCCCGGAGAGAGATAAGCCATTCACCTGATAATTTACAGCTGACCTTCTGAAGAGAACAGAGCAGCTGAGAGCAGAAAGAAACAGCCTGGGGCTGGGGGCTGTATAGCCCAGTTGGCAGGGCACCAGTTTACCACATGGGAGGCCCCGGGTTCGGTCCTGGGGCCTCCTCAGGTGGGCGGACCACCTTGAGAAGGCAAGCCAACGGAGGCGGGGCATGCCGCCACGGGCAGGGCATGCTGCCGTGGACAAAGGCAAGCCCCCGCAGGTGGGCAAAAAGGCAAGCCCCCACGGGCAAAGGCAAGCCCCCGCGAGCAAGGGCGAGCCCCCACGAGTAGGCGGGCCGCCACACTGATGAGCTGACTCCGCAGGTTTCCCAAGCAGGGGGAGACAAGCAGACACAAAGGAACGCAGAGAAAAATGAACACAGCAAGAACAAGCAAAAAAGGGGGGGATGTATAATAAATAAAAAATAAATCTTAAAACAACAACAACAACAACAAAACAGCCTCGGGAAGAGAGATGAGCTCTATGCCAGCCTACAACAGAGATTGGAAGAAGCTGGACCCACAGAGCCTTCAGAGGGAAGAGTGGGAAGCGGATGTGGCTCAAGCATTTGGGTGACAACCCACCACATGGGAAGTCCTGGGTTTGGTACCTGGCACCTCCTAAAGAAGACTAACAAGAGAGCAAACTGGCACAACGGGCTGGCACAACAAGATGATACAACAAGATGATGTAATAAAGAGACACAAAAAGGAAACATGATGAGAGACACAATAAGCAGGGTGCAGAGGTGGCCCAAGCAATTAGGCAACTCTCTCCCACATGGGAGGTTCTGGGTTCAGTTCCTGGTGCCTCCTAAAAAAAAAAAAAAGAAGAAGAATAAAGAAGACAAGCACACAACGAACAGATAGTGAGTGCAAACAATGAATGAAATAAATAAAAACAAATATTAAAAAAAGAAAAAGGGAAAAGGATGCCATAACCCTTGCATATGTTGCCCACCATCTTGCTTCAACACATGGTATCAGACTTTAGTAAGGAAGTAACCTTGAGTTTGACTCTTTCAGGCCTTGTAACTATAAGCTTTTACCCCAAATAAATAGCTTTTATAAAAGCCAACAGATTTCTGGTACTTTGCATCAGCACCTCTTTGGCTGACTAACACAACTTCTGATCCCCAGGGTACCAAAACGAAGGAGTCACCAGGTATCTACCATGAAATGTTGCTATAAACAGTCCATTAGCAGGGAGTCAAACTAAGACCTTTGTTCTTAGTTTAAGAAGAGCAGCAGTTCCAGTCATTGGCTAGGCACCCCTAGTCATGGGGAGAAAAAGGAAGGGCACTTATTAAGTGTTAGGCACTGTGCTCAACACCTTATGCTAAGAATGCTATTCCTTTTTATGGCCAAATAAATACTTGTGTTACATGCTATGACATGGATGAAAATTAAAGACATTTTGTTGAGTGAAATAATCCAGACAGAAAAGGAAAAATAGTGTATGATCTCACTTATATGAAATAATTAGAATATGCAAATTCATGAAGTCCATGTAAACTATGGACTGTAACTAATAGTATAATTATAATAACATTGTTTTTGGGCCTGGCTAGATAGCTCAGTGGATAAAGAACGCGCTGGGATACCACATGGGAGGACCTGGGTTCGGTTCCCGGGGACCTCTCCTAGCAGGCAGACTGCCTTGAGAATGGCAAGCTGCCATGGGCGGGCCAGAGCCGCCGTGGGCAGGGCAAAAAGCTGCCACGGACAGGGCAAAAGCCGCCACGGGCAGGGCAGGTCGCTGGCGAATGGAGCGCAGCCAGCCAACCGCGAACTGAAGCAAGAGCCGGCCGTGAATAGAAGCAGAAACCGCCCACAAGCGGGGAAAGCCGCGCCTGCGCAGTGACCAAGTCTCGGCGCGTCGCCGCAACGGGGGTGGGGGGGAAGGGGAGATATGTAATAAAATAAATAAATCTTTAAAAAAAAAAAAACTTTAAAAAAACAAACAAACAAACAAAAAAAACCATTGTTTTACCTATTGGAACAAGGGTACCACACTAGTGGAAAATGTTAATAACAGGGAAAACTGTGTGAGGGGAGTTATATGAGAACTCTCTTCACTCTGCATGATTTTTCTGTGAACATGCAGCGCTCTAAAAAATAAATAAAATGTCTAGATAAATAAAGGAAGAAAAAATAAAACAACCAAAAATGCTATTTCTGATCTACTGAATAAAAACCACCAGGAATAGGTCTAGCAAATGGCATATTAAACATAAATCCCAGGTCATTCTTCAGTGAATTAAAATTGGAGATCCTCTGCTTTCCATCATTCTCATTTAATACTCAGAAGAATTTGGAAGGTGGGGACAGTAACCCCCTTTCCACAGAAGAGGAAAGTGATGATCACGCAGGTGAAGTGGGTGTGATAAAGGCGTCTTTCCTACAGGGCTACTTCCTGGAGGTGCTTTTCCCAGTGACGGTGAGTTAATGGGTGGAGTGGCCCCATCTGCAGTGACCGCTGACAGGGGCAGTTCAGGCCAGAGGGGCGGTCTTTTGAACCTATGAACCTTCTTGTGACTCAGGGCCTCTGAACCCCCTGCCCAGGTCCTAGGAACCCAAACTTGGTACTCACAGGCATAGCTTTACCCCATCCCCAGTTCTTATGCCCCTGCGTTGTATCACTGGCTCCTTTGTACTACTTCTGTATCCTCTGTTGGCTCCATCTCTATTCTCCACACCATATGTAAAATAACTAGCTCAGGGTTAGATGTTCAGTCGACATCCAAAAGTTTATCTGGAGAATTTAATTTCTGACTGAAAAGCTGGATAAAGTCTAAGTAACTGAACACATGGAAAACAAATGAGGAAGTGAATATGACAGAGTGAATGAATCAATAAACGAGAGATTCATAATGGCATTCAAGGCTTCAGGCAGTGAGTTAGAAATGGTGGGTGAATGAATGAATGAGTGAATGTATGAAAATCACAATGACGGAGGCACTCTGTTCTATGTCATCTCATCCCCGTGAGGCTGGAGTCTCCAAGCCCTGCTTACTGGGTGTGTAAGAGGAATTTCTCTAAGTGCCTCTTAAAATTCTTGGCAATTCAAAGGTGGCAATGCTTTAATTTCAGGGTAATGCTACAGCTTTATGACTTAGTAGTTTTATTTAATAGCCCAATTTAGTAGGAGATTATGCTGTCTGCCTCCAGCCCAGAGAGACCACTTTAAAGCTTGGGCCTTCAACACAGACAGATCCACTGCTCCTGAGCTTCACC
Source organism: Chaetophractus vellerosus (assembly GCA_004027955.1). Taxonomy (NCBI): domain Eukaryota; kingdom Metazoa; phylum Chordata; class Mammalia; order Cingulata; family Chlamyphoridae; genus Chaetophractus; species Chaetophractus vellerosus. The sequence goes on from PVKH010009000.1 coordinate 8,949, forward strand.
TAAGAGACCAGCCTCAGGCAGCCCTACACGGTCACCACGCATAAGCCGACAGCATGATGTATTAAACTGAGGGAGAGAGACACTTAAAAAATAAAAAAAAACTCCTCTCCTCTAAACTGTTGAATTGCTATTCTTCTTCAGCCTAAAAGAGTCCTCTAGAAAACACTTCGTTTATTGAAAGCAAATTGTCCCTCTGAAATATAAGCAACAATGCAAGTATTATTCCAGCTGATTAAACTGCTAGTGAGCCACAGCAAATATATCAGCCACGAGTGGGTCTCAACCAGGAAATGAGGCCGTGCTACCAAGGGATACAGTTTGTGGGCTTCTCCCAGAGATGAGCTCAACCTGCCTCCTCTAAAGGAAGTAGACCCATTTCCAATAGAAGGGGAAAGCAATGAGAAGAGGAAAGATCCAAGCTTCCTTTAGCACCTACCCTGTGCCAGTTCCTCTGCAATATTTTTAAAATATTGACTTATGTAATTGACCACGTACCAAGCATAAGAACCTACCATCATCACCCTTCATTACAGAAAAGGAAACTGAGTCATAAAGATCAAGAGTCTTGCTCATGGCCCCACAGAAAATCATTATATTAGCTAGCCTTTTGGAGCATGTAATAAAGTGCCAGGCTTTTGCACATGAACTCATTTATCCTTACAATCATGCCCTTCAATAACTGTAAGCCGTGAACAAGGACCTTGGAAGTTACAGACGTGGAGATGGAGATGCGTGAAGAGGCATGGCCAGACCTGTGGTTTTAAAGGCTCACTCTGGATGATGTGAATTATGAGTCAGAGTGGGAAAGGTTTGAAAATTTTTTTCTTTTTTTTTTTGCTACAAAGACATGAGAATATGAACTGTGACCTTGGTGACCATATCTTAGTCTTTTCTATTTTCTCAGTGCCTTGTCAGAATCTGTCTAGAGCAGACAATCAAAATTCAATGTTATGAAATGATGAAAAGATGTAGAGCAAGTTTGCCTTGGGAGGCAAACAAATATAGCAGCCACGAGTGGGTCTTAAGAGTTTTGATCTAGGGGACCATAATTGGATTCCTATTTTTACAACTTTCTAGCTATGTAATTAAGGAAAAGTTTTTGAATCTCCTCTGGTCATGTTAATGCATATGCAAAATAAAAACTTTTAGCTTGAGGTGATGAAAAACTTGAGATGCTGGAAGACAACCAGCAAGATGGCGGCAGAGCAATGAGCTCCCAGAGTCAACTCGTGCTACTGGGCAGTTAGTAATCGCACAGAGCTACCTAAAGCACCTGTTTGGGGGCTCCAGGAGACCAGAAGAGCATCCTGCAACATCCTTGAAAGAGTGGAAGGAGGAGACTTCCCATCTACAGAGAAGAGTCATAAGTAGAGCACTCCACATCATAGAGGCTGGTGTCCTCCACTGGAGGCACAAGCCGCCTCAGGAACTATTCCATGGCTGGAATTGGAAGCTCCACTTCCCAAAAATGGGGGAGGAGGAGACAGTTGGGCACCAACTTCAGCTACTGATTAATAAATTCAGCTAGCTAAAGTATAACCCTAAGAACAACTAAAGTTTTAGCCTGTCCAAGTCAGAATGAGGCCAGTAGGTGCCATTTTGACTCTGCCCCTGGAATGAGGGGAAGAAGGGTTAACTGAAAATCACAGTGACTGTAGGGACCAGCTTCTTTCACCCAGATCTGACTTCATCCCTCACCAAGGCTTCAGCCCCACCTCTAGCTGGGAGGAAGCTGGTGGGCCCTGAACCAGCCTCCCCTGGTAACTGCAGGTACATTTGGTTAGCACAGACTGAATAGTCTGAAGCCTACAGGGACAACTGTGGTCATTTTGGACCCGCATCACAAAGATTGCTGCCCACACCTGCAGCTCCATCTTCACTCCAGGCAGGGGAGGAAGAAGCATGAAACTTCATCAGTCTCTCTGGGCAACTATAGTCTAGTCTTGTGCATCTTGGATTATTACACACGGCTGTGACTTTGTCCCTAAGCCCGGCAAAAGAGAAAGGTGAGAGAAGCTTCATAGTCCCTGGGGCAATGCAGGCAGCTTGAGCTTCCACAGCTTACAGCACCAACTACATCCTCTGCTCCTACTACACAACCAGCAAGGGAGAAAGGACAAGAAAGCCCTAAACTAAAGAGAGAAACTACACCCAGAATAAATATGTCTTGTAAGCCAGATGCAAAGACATCAACAAAAAATTATAATCCAATCCAAGAAACAGGAAGATACGGACCAGTTAAAGAAAAAAAGATAAGCTTCCAGATAACATAATGTTATTGAGACATCTAATCACAGATGTTCAAACAAATCTCATTAATAAATTCAATGAGGTGGCTAAAGAGATTAAGGATATTAAGAAGACACTGGATGAGCACAAAGTAGAATTTGAAAGCATACATAGAAAAATAGCAGATCTTATGGGAATGAAAGGTGCAATAAATGAAACTAAAAGTACACTGGAATCATATAACAGATTTGAGGAGGCAGAAGTAAGAATTGGTGAGCTTGAAGAAATGGCTTCTGAAAGCAAACATACAAAAGAACAGATGAAGAAAAGAATGGAAAAAATTGAATAAGGTCTCAGGGAACTAAATGACAGCAAGAGATGTACAAACATACGTGTTGTGGATGTCCCAGAAGGAGAAGAGACAGGAAAAGGGGCAGAAGGAATATTTAAAGAAATAATGGTGGAAAGTTTCCCAACTCTATTGAAGAACATAGATTTCCAAGTCCAAGAAGCACAACATACTCCCATCTGAATAAATCCAAATAGACCAACTCTGAGACACATACTAATCGAAATGTCAAAGGCTAAAGACAAAGAAAGAATTCTGAGAGCAGTAAGAGTAAAGCAATGCACAAAATATAAGGAATACCCAATAAGATCGTGCCAGTTTCTCATCAGAAACCATGGAGGCAAGAAGACAGTGGTATGGTATATTTAAGACACTGCAAGAGAAAAACTTCCAGCCAAGAATCTTTTATCTGGCAAGATTGTCTTTCAAAAATGAGGGCGAGTTTAGAATATTCACAGATAAACAGAAACTGATAGTTTATAACCAAGATACCGGCTTTGCAGGAAATACTAAAGGATGTGATACAGTCTGAAAAGAAAAGAAAGGAGAGAGAAGCTTGGAAAAGAGTCTAGAATTGACGATTATATCAGTAAAATTAAATAAAAGTCTCAAAAGAGTGGTGAAAATACACAATCTGAGGATGAAGTCAGGGAAAAAAATTCCATTAACAATAGCAACTAAAAGAATCAAATATTTCGGAATAAACTGAACCAATGATGTAAAGCAGTTGTATTTAAAAAACTGCAATGCATTGTTAAAAGAAAAAAAAAAGAACTAAATAATTGGAATAACATTCCATGCTCACGGACTGGAAGAATAAATATCATTAAGATGTCAATTCTACCCAAATTGATATACAGATTCAATGCAATCCCATTTAAAAATTCCACCAGCATTTTTTAAAAATACGATTATCATATTTATTTGGAAGGGTAAGTGGTCTGGAATAGCCAGAAACATCTTAAAAAGGAAAAGCAAAGTTGGAAGATTCTCACTTCTGGACTTTAAATCATATTACCTAGCTACAGTGGTAAAAAGAGCATGGCCCTGCCATAAAGACAGACACATAGACCAATGGAACTGAATCGATGGTCAAAACATCCCCTCACATCTATTGTCAAGTGATTTTTGATAAACCTGTCAAACCCACACAGCTCAGACAGAACAATCCATTCAACAAATGATGCTGAGAGAACTGGATATCCATAGCCAAAAGAAAGAAAGAGGACCCTTATCACACACGCTGCACAAAAATTAACTCAAAATGGCTGAAAAACCTAAATATAAAAGCAAGAACCATAATGCTTCTAGAAGAAAATGTAGAAAAACATTGTCAAGACCTGGTGGTAGATGGTGGATTCTTAAAGGAGACAAGAGGAGAACTGAGATGAACTACTGATGCTTAATGTATGTAGAACTTTTAATTACCTTTACCGTAAAAATATGGAAATGTATAGTGTTGATGGTAACACATTATAGTGAGTAACAGCTGGTTATAAATGGGAATGTGGCTGGAAAGGGTAGTCTAGGGATGTAAATGCCATTTGACAGAAAGCTAGAGAATAATCTAGGGACTGAATAACACAGTAAAGACAGAGGTAGATGAGAATTGTGGTTGATGTCACAGATGCAAGAGGGTCCTTTGTGAGCCAGAGCAGATGTACGTCAATATTTCCGGGCTGTGGGAATGTGGAGAAGCACAGGAAAAATATAACTGGAGTGACTATGGATTGTGGTTAACAGCAATACTTTAATATTCATGCATCTAGGCCAAATAGATATTGTGTTGATAATGGGGGAGTATGGAAAAAGTGTGCCAAATGTATGCTATGGACCATAGTTAGTGGTAATAGTCTGACGGTATTGTCTCATCATCTGTAACAAATATTCCACCACGGTCTGGTGTGTTGATAGGGGTTGTATGGGAATTCTGCACATATGCATGATTTTTTTTGTAAGTTTACAACTTCTGTAATAAAAATCTATTTAAAAACATAATAGAATGGGCTGGGGGGAAAATACACCAAATGTAAGATATAGTTGATAATAAGATTTTGACAATAGTCTTTCGTAATTTGTAACAAACGTCTCACAACAATGCAAGGTGTTGGTGGTGGGTTGATGTATGGGACCCCTCTATGATGTTAAGCATGTTTGCTTTGTAAGTTCACAACTTTTACTGTATACTTATCATTTATGTATGTTCATGTATAAGTGATATAAAAAATAATAATAGTGTGGGTTGGGGAAAAATACACCAAATGTAAGGTACTTTGGTTAGTAGTAATATTTTGAGGATCTGCCTTCATCATTATTTAAAAATGTTTCACAACAATCAAGGTATTGGTGGTGGGTTGAGTTATGAGAGCCCTGTGTGATGTTATGTGTTTGTTTTGTAAGTTCACAACTTTTACTATATACTTTCTTTATGTATGTTTATGTGTGCATGATATACTTCAATAAAATTTTTTAAAAATTTAAAAAATTAAAAGTTGGGGTAGTGGATGTTAGCATTGGTAGCACAATAGCACTGAATTGTAAATTTGAAAGTCATTAAAATGGGAAACTTTGAGCTGTAGATATACATTACTGCAATAAAAATAAAAAAAAAATAAATCAGCTACTTCACAGTGATACATATGGCACTAGCCTGGTACCCAGCAGATATTTAACACAATTTATAATTTTATGCATCCTGTAATCAAGGTGATGACATTTTGGCAACAACACATTGGCGATGATGGTAACTCAATTTGTGTAAAAAAAAAAAAAAGAAAAGAAAGAAAAATACCTTGAGTCTGCCTTATTCATATAGAAGCTTTTGGTAAGGCAAAGGAAGCTAATACTTCCCTTTTGTTTTGTTCTGTTTTGGTTTTAAGTTATTTTTTGTTTATCTTTGGGAAACAAGGCCAAGAACCGTTAGCTCTAATCATGGGGACACATTTCTTTCTTTCTGTCAATAGCTTGGATGATTATCTATTACCTGCAATCACACTGCACAATTACATGCAGGGATATTGGAGAGACCTTAATTGCAATTTCTCTACTTACCCCATTATGCATGTGTGGAGTTTTAATGAAAACAGAGCCTACTGCCAAAAGAGTGAGGAACAAAGCATCATAATCCTGATGGTGATAAGAGATGGAGACTTGTAAGCTGGTTTGCAAATGGATTATGAGCTGTTTGAGCATGGAAAGCAACTTTTGCTTTAGAGCTTTGACTAAACATTCCTTGCCATTTCCTTGCCAATGGCTGATGATTGCAGGAGAGCTCCAGATGCGTGAAATAGGCATTTTATCAATCAAGACAGGTAATAAATGTGTTTTTGTTAGTGGTTCTAGACAAACCCTTTTGCATATCGATATGTGATTGTACCGTGCAGAGGAAAGACAGTGTGCAGTTGGGAAAGATTTTTCACATGTTGACAAGGTGTCCTGTTCACATTAAGAAGGGCAAACTGCAAACGAAGTAGAATGAGTTTAAATGTCAAGTTCCAAGGAAAATCTTGAAAGAGCACCGTGCCCTTCTAATACTGCTTCACCAATACTAGAGGCTCCCCTTTAGAAATGCTCCCTTGTGACCTTCTGAAACCTCACAGGGACTGCACAGGGAGCAAAGATGATTGCTATCAAGAGGAAATTGCTGTTTTTTACAGCTAGGATGACTGGATATATGCCATCCAAGCTAGGACATTTGTGAAAGCAAAAGAGGACACTGCTAATAATTATATTTGGTTACTTTATTTCTTGACAGTTTATTTTTGGGATCTAGGGACTTTGCATATATATTCTAATTTTCCTATTAATGGTGCAAGGTGGCCGTTTTTTAACCATCTCCATTTTATTGATCAGGAAACCAAGATCCGGAAACATTAAATGAATTTCCCAATGTCACACAGCTAATAAGCGTCAGCACTAGAATCCGAACTTTGGTGCGGCTCCAAAACTTGTGTTCCTCCAACATCTTTTCAGAAAAGATGGGATTTGGGCAAGCTGGAAATTTCACTGAAAGGCAATCAGGATCAGATGGGCACATTCTATTCTTGGACTCATAGGAGAGGTTGCAACTGGTAGGAATCACTCAAGCCCAGTTAAGGTTAAACATTGAGGCTGTATCCACAGTTTCAAACTATTACTGATCCAATGGAAAAGGGTCTGAATCTGAGATAAATTATGGGGTATGTGAAGGAAAAAATGAGGGAGAAAAGTAGAAATTATACTAAAATTTGGCGGAGGTTTCCTGGAGTTCAATTTACACGGACTCATTTTGGTATGTGTAAAAGTAGATCCAGGATTAATCACACTTGTCCTTACTTCCATTAAGGAGATCAGAGCCCTGTGGGACATGCAGGTCACCACTGATGGTTATAATTCAGTGTGATCATTGTCACGATGGAAATGTAGAGACGATGAGTTGAAATACACAGTAGCGTCACCTAACCCAGCCTGAGGTATCCAAGATAGTTGACTTATACCTGAAAAGGCTTGCTCTCCTGGTTCATCATCCCAAGTTTCTTCTATCAGTACCTCAGGTGTTTGCTCTTTTTGTTTACCTGTCCTTTCCTTTTTATCATTCCCAGGGCCCGGAATTCACTCATTTCCTGATGTCATCTCACCTACAAGTCTACCTCAAAAGCATTTTCACCCAGCACACCAATTCTGAGTCCCACTGGATTCTGCATCTTCTCAAATGCATCCCTCTTTCCTTTCCAAATAAGATTGACTCATCCAAGGATGATCACAGAAATCCCATGCCATTGGCCAAAAAGATCCAAAGCCAGGCCAGGAGACTTTGAACTACACAGACTCTGAGATGGTGGCATGGGTCATAGATGTCCCTTTTTACAAACCATTATGTTCTAGTGACATCTTAATTTCTCTTAATTATCTGCTTTGCAAAAGTATCAAAAATTTTTCTGTCACTTCCAACTCAGCTTCTGACACCAGTCACAAATACTGCTGTAACTCAATCAATTCAATTCTGACCCTACAGGTTAAGGGGGATCCTCTATAATATTCTTCTTCAGGCATCATCCACAAGTTCAGAGGTTCAGGTCACCCACAATTTCAGCCACCTGGCTACAAATTCTGAGGTTCCCTCCAAAGTTGGATACGATAATTCCTTAGAGTAACTCACAAAAACTCACTGAAAGCACTATGCTGCAATTATAGTTTTATTACAGGAAAAGGAGACAAATAAGAAGCCAAAAGAACAAATCATAGAGTGAGGTCTAGAATGATATCAAATGCAAGCTTCTGTGTCTTCTCCACATGGAATCAGAACATGCCCACCCTCCCCCAGTTTCAAGTGCCCCCAATTTATATAGGGTCTCATTTGGTAGGCATGATTGATAGAATCAATGCCTAGAAGTTGGGGAGGTGAGCTGATGTGACCTGGCTGAACCCTAGCCCATAATCACCTGGTTGGTCTTACTGGTGCAGCCAGTGCCCACATTACAACTGCAGTTTGGCTTGTCCTCCTGTAACTATCAGCTGTGGTCCTGGGCCCACCGTGAAGAGCAATAAACAGTCCTATCATAGGAAATTCCACATAGTAAGAGTTTGCTTCCCCAGGAACTGGGGACAAAGACCAGGTATGGTTTTTGGACCTCAGTTGTGCCCAAAATTGAGTATCTTTGTCAGATCTTAGCATCAATTTGACTCTAGGTCTCTTATTTGCCGTGTGCTATTAGCATTCATCCTAAACTTACTCCCATTTAAGCTGTGAAAGGAGGTCCTTTCTGGTTTAATTTTGGAGCCAATTGATCAAGTCTCTATGCTTATTCATATGGTTTGTGAATTTCATTCATAGCCCAGTACATTGCTCCCCCATCCTCACACCCACTCCCTTCCTTCATCCTTGCTAAATTCTAACCAATATTTCCCTAGTCATCTTTGGAAAGTCACATAAGCTGGCAAAAATGGGTGTCCTCCATTGGCCCCACCAGTCCCACGTTCCACCCTTCTCCAACCTTCTCTGTGCCCAGGAAGGCTGGGTGAAGGTCATACCTCAACTTGTGCTCCTGCCTGCTGACTTCTTTTTGGTCTTGGCCAATGCAGGGGCACAGGAAGGAGAATGGAAGGAGTCAGGACAGAGAGGTCCAAGTGTTCATGCCTGTGGCTGCCCTTGACCTGACTGCTTCCCACACAAGGGGTCATGGGTCCTCTCAAGGTACAGCTACTCTACCTAGCACTCTCGTTCTTGCTTTGGTAACTGGCCCTGCTCTCACCGATTCAGGCCTGTTGGTGGGACAGCCCCTCTGTTATTGGCTCTGCGGTACTTCCCTCTCCCCATTACTTTCCTTTTATGTGACTAAACCTTTGTAATTAGTCCCTAACTAAAGCACACCTTTGGTATCTTTCCAGAACCCTGACAGACTCACTGACCTGAAGATGGGGGGGAATGTCCCCTGTGACACATGTTTGATGGGAGGATGACATTTGCTAGGCAGGGCTTAGAATGTGATCCATCTTTTGGACATGCTCAAGAACAGTCCATGATAGAACAATTCCTTCCTCTCTCTGGAACTAAGATGGCAGATTTTCTTACTGGGGAAGTACTATACTCAGTAGCTGTTGCTTGCCCCATTCAAGTTAAATGAATCCATTTCTTTACCATCCCGTCACAGGTTCATGAGATTTTTGGTGTTCTAACCTCCTGATTCAGCTCAGCTGGTACCCTCCCAGAGTTTGGTGGTTCCCACAAATGTGTGAGCTCGAGGGCCAACTCTGTTTCTCATCCTGGATCTTAGTTTCTGCTATTTGCTCTGCTTGGAAAGTCCCTCCTTCCCCAGTCCTCTTGGCCAGTTCCAATGCCCCACCCAAGTCTTAGAGGCAGGACCCGTCTACCCCAGGGTTCTTCTACACCACACTGGCTGGGTTAGGGTTCTTCTACACCACACTGCTGGGGGCTTCCAAAGCACTGTCCATACAATCATATTATACTTTGATTGTCTCCATGTCTGTCTCCATTATTAGCTTGTTGGAAGGAGATGGAAATGATACCTTTCGGTATCCCCGGCACCTTGTACAGTTCCTGAGATGTGCAATTTTATATCGTGTTGAACTGAATCATAAATCATTTATGTAGACGTGAAGAGTTGGTCAAATGTACATTCCTGCAGAAACTTACCCTTTATCATCATCGTCCATCACTTTATGCAATGCTCCATCCAAAAACTTCCCATCTCCCTGCTTCTCTCACTCAGGAGACCCATGATGAAGTAACTTAGAAAGCAGCTCTGCATATGACACACTGTCCAAAGTTGGTAGAGGCCTAGGTTCAGCCATTTTATCAATACATCTGATCCCCACCTAAGCTTCTCCAAGAATCTGGCCTGCTTTCCCCATGAGGGAGAACACTGCCTTATATCCAATGGCATATTGGATAGTGCTTTAGCAGTCAGGCACCTCGCCGACCCAGGATTCCCTGTGTGCAGGTAAGATGCACACACTTAAACCTCTGGAGGGGATGGTACCACTTGCCTAGAGGAATTGTAAAGAGGGATGCAGGTGAAATTCTAATTTACTGCTGAAACCTTCCCTTCTTTAACCTCATGACTACCATTTACAAGTATAC